>PVIR01006746.1:24056-64480 GCA_004026965.1 Petromus typicus | reverse complement strand
AACTAAGGAATGATAATTGATATTTGAAACTAAGGAATGAAATCTGGATGAGATTGTTGTGGATTCTTCCCTGCCTTCTCCCAGTCTTGTCAGGGCTGAAGGATGTTTCATGGCTGTTGGGCTCTACTGGATGCTGGTCTTCAGCTGGCAGCTATTATAGAAATTGCCCTTGGAGAAAAAGGGCCTTGTCTAAATGCAAGTTCCTAACCTGAGAGAGCTTGCATCCAATGATTAGTTAACATGTGGTTGTATTAGTTATTAACTAACATATAACACATTCTCACACACTTTGAGGTTTAAAATAGCACACAGGGGTGATCTAAATTTCTATGGTCAGGAGTCTGAGTGTAGAGCATATGAGGTCTCTGTTCAGGGTCTTACAAGGTCACTTTCTCGGTGTCAGCTAGGCTTTATTCTCTCCCAGAGGCACAAATGAGGAACACTCCATTTCTGAACCTAGATTGGAGGCAGAATTCATTCTCTTGCCCTTGCAGGATCTGAGGCCCTTGGCTTCAAGATTCCTTACTGATTGTGGGTTGGATGCTACCCTAAGCTCCTGGAAACCAGCTATAATTCCTTGCCACACAGCTATTTTCAGTATGGCATTTTTCAAACCCTCAGTGACCATCTCTTGAATGGCTAGGAAACAAGATTGAGTCTTCTTTAAAAATTGATTTTATTGGCACATTTTCTATATACATTATGATCACATTCAGCACTGAGAGCTTTTACCTGTACATGACATCTTGATTCTCATTTTTTCCATTCCTTTGCCCTCCCTACAGCTCCCTACCCTCTAAAAAGAAAAAAGCTGATGGAAAAAAATAGAAACAAAGCTTATGGCTGCCACATTGTTTTGACTGCAGTTAAACCCAGGTTTTCCTTCTACTTACTCCTATTCCCTTTCCATACCATTCTACAGGTTTATTTAGAACACATTCCCTTATAAAAGGCTTGCATCGCAGAAAGAGAAAAGCCAAGATATTCATAGATGAAGGCTGAGCAGCATTCCAAGAAAAGGAGAAAGATGAAAACAGTGAATCAAAGTGTGTGTGGGGGGGTCTGTGAGTGAAAGAAGGAATGGTTCTATATCCAATTCAAGTGGGTTTGGAGGAGTACTGGAGTGTGAGAGTAGAAATCCCTGATGGGGCCAGTATACGGAAGGGCCTGAGGGACATCCTATTAAGGGCAAAGCCATTATTTATAGATGATGACGAATCTTGAATGGTTTTGAGCACAAATCATTAGCACTTGGATTTATGACAATGGTTCTGGTAATGAATTGCTTTAATCCTTTAAGAGGCTTTATATGAGTCAACAGCATAATCTAGTAAAAACTGCAAAGTGCCTTCCAGGACAGCTCTCCCACACATGTAGACCTAGAGTTTCCTCTCCTAGGGATAAAAAGAAGTTTATGAATCTTAAGGGTTGAACTGTGCACCTCTTCCAAGTTCATATGTTGATTTTCTAATCTCTAGCACCTCACAATGTGACTTGATTTGGAGGCAGAATCTTGATATAGAAAAAAACCAAGATAAAATACTGGATTAGGCTAGGCCCTACTCTAGTATGACTAGTGTAGAAAGAGGGGAATTTAGATACAGACAGCACAACTCCAGGAAGAATTTAATGTGAAGATGGAGACTGAAGCATTGTAGTGGGACTGATAGACACTATACTGTCAGTAATCCACCAGAATCTAGGTGAGAGATGTGGAATTGATCTTCCCTCACAACCTTTGGAAGGAGCTAACACTGTGGGCCCTTTGGTTTCAGACTTCTAGTCTTTAGAATGGAGGATATGAATTTTCACTATTTATATCATGTCGTTTGTGATACTTTCTCTACAGCTTCTTGGCTCTGAGTTGTGTGAGGAAGCGACCATGTCTGTCCTGAGTTAGGATGCTCCTGGCTTCAAGCAACAGGCATCCCACCTAAAAGTGGTCAGACTAATAACGGAAACAGAGAGAGCACACAAGGCAGTCAGAGATCAGACTGCCCTAGGATGCGTGAATTCAATAGTCTGACACTATTGGGACTCTGGGTTAGCTATCTGTGATCACTTTGTTTTAATTTCAGGGCTTCGGAACTTCTGGATCACTGAAGAGACCCTAGGAAGAGAGAGATCCATGAAAGTCATGGTTTGTTTCCTGTTTGTACTTATATCGTCTAGTATTTAGTTATTTGAGGCCCAACCCTGAAAGATGGGGGGCTTAGAAAGCTCTTATCCTTGGGATCCAGCTTTTTCTCTCTCACGTTGGCAGAATGCTGTTCCAACTCAGAGTCTCTTCAGCAGTACTGGTAAAAGCTCCATGAACACAAATGGACCAAATTCTGGGCTTTCTGATTCCAGCTTGAACCTAGGTATGATGAGTCTACATTCTTTTATTCCATCTTCAAAAATTATAGGGAGATGAACTCCTCAAAGTATTGTTTTTCTCAGTTTTCTTAATGAGGAGTGTAAATCTGATTTGTTTGATCTACAAGGAGCAGAACAGAACCCTGACTTAAAACTTTATCTCTAAACCTAAAACTGTAAAAGCTACTTAGGTAATCTCTTCTCTTTCCCATAAAGAAAGCATCAGTTTTAATTTGGTTTGCATTTGTACATTTCACATTTGATACATAGGTGCATAGCTTTAAACAATGTATGGTATTGTTTTATACATATTTAAAATTTTAAAATGTTGGCATTGTTTTATATCTAAAATTTAAAAACATGTTATTGTATATTATGTGTATGTTACAACTTCTTTTTTATGTTTTATATGTCTTCAAGATTTGTTTATTTTGATGTTAGTGACATAGTACATTAATTTTACTGCTGCATAGTATTTCTTATATGTCTGCATCATGATTTTCTTATTCATTCACTTCTTGATGGATATAGGGGTTATATGTGTTTTCACATGCTCAATCCAATGAAACAAAATTGATGTAGGTAATGGTAACTCTCTCTGGGTGTTTATTTAACTATAATACTTATATCTGTCTCAACAAAAAATGAGAAAGCAGTGCCTCTTAGGCATAGGAAAAGCTGAGACAAAAGTTTCATGCTCAAAACTGTCCCAAAGGGAATTAAAATTTCCCCATTGACAAAAAAAGGCTAGACTTTGATCTTTGTGGAAAAAACCCTTTCAGTAAAAATGTCATCAAAATTGATGAGGGACATGGGGGTTCATACCCCTAATCAAGCATGTCTATCTGCATAAGGGTAGACAAAGTGCTGGACAGAAGATATAGCTGGTCGCATCGTAGTGGCACTGGATCTCTGGGAGTATACAATGAAGAAAGCTTTGCATGCTGCAGCATAGACACACCTTGGCTCTGGATTTTTTTCTGCTATTTCCAAGCTAGGTCACTATGGTTAAGTCTTCTTACTCAGTTTCTTTACTCATGAGTGTTTTGAAATCTGTGAAATGACTTGCTCCCTTTTCATAAGATTTGAAATCTTTATATGTCTTTTCATGTTGCATTGTTTTTCTCTGCTTCATCCCTCACATTTTTAGGTTTTGGTTTTGGTTTTTGAGATAGAGTATCACTGTACTTATTTTTATATTCACTATACTTTTCCAGATAGGGGCTTGAATTCACTACATAGATCAGGCCCATCTTAAAGTCACAATAATCCTTCCACCTCAGCCTTCCTTCCAAACGCTGGGATTAAAGGTGTGCGCCATCACAACTGGCTTCCCTCACACTTTCTTAGGAAAAATTTGAAATATACAGTAATGTTGGGAGAAAACTATAACAAGTAAACATATACCTACATTTTGCTGCTTTTGCTTTATTACACATCTATTCATCTATGTCTTTCCAGCCATCATTCTTATTTTTTTTCAGATGAATAGAGAAGTAAGTTACAGATGTCTTTATACTTTACTTTTACATCCTTCAGCATGACAACTATTAAATTCAGTATTTGTTTATATTTACTGAATGAAGCTTATATGCAGTAATATGCAGCAAAATTATCTCACTATTTTTAAGGTCTAACAAATGTATATACCATATAACTCATACTCTTATCAAGATACAGAACATTGTCAAGATCCCAGAAATTTCTTTCATGCTCCTTTACTGTTGGTTCCTGCCTCCATCCACTTCCCACAGGAAATCATTTTTCTGATTTTGCTACCACAGAAGAGTTCATTTTACAAGGTTTTATTTGAAAATAATTTCAAATTTATGAAAATAGTGAAACAAAAATACCTACAAAGCCTAGCCAGATACCCTTTGCCTAGATCAACCTTTCATTAACATTTAATTCATTTGATGTGGCATTTTCTTTCCTTCTGTGTATACAGACCATTTTTTCTGACTCATTTGAGACTGAGTAACATGCAGCTATAGATTAGTTTTGCCAGTTCTAGAGCTTTGTAGGAATAGAATCACACAGCATGACTTCACTTTTTAAATTTTTATGAAAGTAATAGATTCATGTAGTTAAAAATCAATAGTACTGGAAAGTTTTTAATGAAAAACAAGTCACATTTAACCATTCTCACTCAGAAGCCCTGGCCCCAAGACAAACTCTTTTAACTCTTAACCACTCCTTCAGATAGTCCCTTCCTTATACCTAAAATAAACTTGCATTGTTTTTGCTTAGACATTTTAAATTTTGACGTTATTATGGGTCGGCTCTGAAATGACCTCCACAGGTCATGTGCTAAAGGCTTGTTTGCCAGCCTATGGCAGTGTTGGAGAGTGCTAGCTAAAGGAAAAAGGTATTTGAGGGCTGTGCCCTTGAAGGAAATATTCGGGCCTCTCTCTCTCTCTGTTTTGGCGTCTGTCTTTCTATCTCTTCTTCTGCTTCCTGGCTGCTACAAATTGAGCCACTTTGCTCCTCCATGCACTTCACTGCACAATGTTCTGTCTCAGCACAGGTTCCAAAGCAATGGTGCCACCATTGGACTGAAGCCTCTAAATCCTGAGCCAAAATATGTTCTTTTTCCTTTGAGGTTGATTATCTCAACTCTTTTGACACAGTAAGGGAAAGCTTACTAATACAGACTTTATCTGGTTATTTTATATAATAACAGATCCACTCATTTGTTTGTGCATTAATCCATGCCTTCAACAAATGCTTTTGGGGTTAGCATCCATCTTCATTTCACCTAGGTTAGGGCTTTGTCCTAACATTACAGGAGTATATAATCAGCATTTGTTTAATTTTGTAAGAAAGTGCCAAGCATATTTGCAAAGTGTTTTGCCATCTTGTATTCTCAAGAGCAATGTGTGAGAGTTCCACTTGCTCTCATCTTCACCTGAGGTATTATTAGTATACTATTTTAGTCATTCAAATAGATGTGTGGTGCTATCTCATTGTGGTGTTCATGTATATTTCTTTACTGGTTAGTGGTGTTGAACATGTTTTTATATGTTTAGGGCCATTTATCAAATAATCTTTAGTGAAATGCGTAATGAGCATTAAAAAAATAAACCTATTTAGAAATACAGTTTTCAAAACTTTTTTTGGAGGACCAAATATATTTCTTTTCATTTATTGAGTTATTGATACTTTTTTATATACATTATGGTCATATTCAATATTATAAATTTGTACTTGAACATCATATATCTTGATGCTCATTTTTCCCATTCTCTGTCCTCCTTATAACCATCAACCCCTATATATATATATATGTTCTCTGGTTCCATTTTTTTTTTGTTTTTATCATCAAATATTTTCTTTCCCTTCTTTGCTTTCCCCTATCCTCCCTTTCCTTTGGAATATTTTTTTCTTATGACACAATACCTATCATCCATTCTGGATCTCATTTATACCTTCAGTTTCTCATACTAGAGAGATGATTTGGTATTAACACATCTGTATCCTATTTATTTCACTTATGACTATGTTCTAAGGTGCATCCACTCAGCTATAAATGTCTTTAATTTAATATTCATTATGACTGAGTAAAACTCCACTTTATACAAAGCCACGTCTGTTTTTTAGATTTGAATATTGGTACATTTCATATATACATCATGATCACATTCCACATTGAGAATTTGTACCACAGCATGGCATGACTTAATTCTAATTTTTTCCATTGCCCTGTTCACCCTAATATAACCCTACCCCCTATATACATAAGCTTTGCTTCTTTTTTTAAAAACACCACATTTTTTCTTTCCCCTTGTTACTTACACCTACACTTTTCCCTTTGAGTATTTTCTATCTCAAAATATCTGTCATATATTCTAGAACTCATTTACGTCCTCAGTTTCTCATACCAGAAAAAGGATACAGTATTTACATACCTGAGACCTATTTATTTCACTTATGAGTGTGTCCTCAAGGTATGCTCATTTGAGTACAAATGACTCAAACTTATCTTTCTTTATGGAACAGTAATATTTCATTTCATTTTTTTTTTAAATCACATCTTCTTTATCAAGTCTCCTGTTGATGGGCATTTCAGTTGTTTCCAGGATTTGGCTATCACAAACTGAGCTGCTGTAAACATGGGTGCACATATGTTGCTATGATATGATTCTTTTAATTCTTTTGTGTATATACCTAGCAGAGCAATGGCCAGGTAAAATGGGACTTCTAAATCTGTTTTTTTGAGGAATCTCTACAGGAATCTCCACAGAGATTGTACAAGTCTACATTCCCACCAACAGGGGAGAAGGGTTCCTTTTTCTCCGCAGCTTCACCAACATTTGGTGCTGGCTAATTCTGAGATAGCAGCCGTTCTTGGTGGAGTGAGTTGAAATTGCAGTGTTGTTTTCATCTGCATCTCTCAAATGACCAGTGATGTTGAGCATTTCTCCATATACTTCTTAGTTACTTTTATTTCTTCTTCTGAAAAGATGCCCATTTTTGAAGTGAGTCTTTAAATTTGGGATGGCTGATTTTTTAAGCTCTTTGTATATGCTAGATAGTAGGTCTATCTGGGAGACAGATGGTAAAATTTTTTTCTAATTTAGTGGTTGTCTTTTCACTCTGCCAGTTGTCTGTTGCAGTGCAGAAGCTTTTTAATGGGACGAAATCTCATTTGTTGATCCCTTCTGCTAGTTCTTGTGCTATAGAGGTTTTGTTCATAAAATCAGTTCCTAAGACATTGTCTCCAAGAGTCCTACCTAATCTGTTTTGCAGTAGGTTTAGTGTTTTTGTCTTAATATTTAGGTCTATAATGCACTTTGATTTTAGTTTAGTGCATGGTGAAAGAGATAGGTCTAGCTTTAGTCTGTGGCAGATCAAAGTCCAGTTTTTCCAGCACCATTTGTGAAAGAAGCTATCTTTCCTCTCTTGAGGATATTTGGCTCCTTTGTCAAAGATAAAGTGGCTCAGTGTATCTGGAATTGTTTTTGGATCTTGTCATCTATTCCACTGGTTTTAGGATTTATTATTTTGCCAATACCATGCAGTTTTTTTTCACAGTGGCTTTGTAGTAAAGTTTCAAGTTTAGTATTGTGATACTCCCTGCCATGTTCTTGTTACCTAGGATTGCTTTTACTATTCCAGATCTCTTGTGGTTCCAGATGAAGTTTTGGATTATTTATTCTAGATCTGTGAAATATGCTATTGGGATTTCAATTGGCATTGCACTGAAACTGTATAGTAGTTGTGGAAATGTAGCCATTTTAATGCTATTGGTTCTTCCTACCCAGGAACAAGGGATGTTTTTCCATTTTCTAATATCCTCTTCAATCTCCTTTTACAGAATGCTGTAGTTTTCAGAGCAAAGGTCTTTCACCTCCTTTGTTAGAATGATTCCTAGATATTTCATTTTTTGGATGTTATCATGAAAAGGAGTGACTCCCCAATTTCTTTCTCAGTGGGTCTGTTGTTTGTGTATACAAAAGCTATTGATTTTTGAGCATTGACCTTGTGTGCAGCTATGCTACCAAACTTGGCATTTAAATCTAGCAGTTTTTTGTTGAGTTTTTAGGATCCTCTATATAGAGTTCCATGTCATCAGCAAATAATAACAGTTTAACTTCTTCCCTTCCTATCTTTACTCCTTTTATTTATTTTTCTTGTATAATTGCTGTGGGTAATGTTTCCAGTACTATACTGAACAAGAGTGGTGAGAGTGGACATTCTTGTCTTGTTCCTGACCTCAGTGTGAAAAGTTTCAGTTTTTGACCATTTAGTATGATGCTTACTATTGGTTTCTCATTAATAGCTTTTATTAGGTTGAGATAGAGTCCATCTATCCCAATTTTCTGTAGGGTTTTGATCATTAACAGGTGTTGGATTTTGTCAAATGCTTTTTCTGTATCTATTGAGATGACCATATTGTTTTTGTCCTTAAGTCAATTAATACAGTGTATTATGTTTACTGATTTACATATGTTGAACCATCCTTACATCCCTGGGATGAATCCAACTTGGTCAAGATGTATGATCTTGGTATTCTCTGCATGCTGTTTTCCAGCATCTTATTGAGGATTTTTGCATCAATATTCATTAAAGAGATTGGTCTATAGTTCTCTGTTTGGTTGGGTCTTTGTCATCTTTTGCAATCAATGTAATGGTTGCTTTCAGGAATGAATTTTGGAGTACTGTTTCCCCTTTGATTTCATTAAAGAGTTTGAGAAGTAGTGACACTAGCTCTTATTTAAAAGTTTTGTAGAATTCATCATTAATGCCATCAAGACCAGGCCTTTTATCAGTGTTTTTTTTATTACATTTTCAATTTAACAGATTGATATTGGGGTATTTAACATTTTTATATCTTATTTGTTCAGTTTTGGAAGTTCATATGTGTCTAGGAATCTATCCATTTCTTCTGTGTTTTTCATCTTATTGGAGTACAAATTTTCTATTTTTTTTAAATAAACTTTTTTTTTTTTTTTTTTTTTCCTTTTGGGACAGGGTCTCACTTTGTGGTTCAGGCTGGCCCTGAGCTCAGCCTCAAACTCACATCACAATCCTCCTGCCTCTGCCTCCCGAGTGCTGAGATTACAGGCATGAGCCACCACGCCCGGCACTGTGGTATGTGGTTACCGGGGATTGAACCCGGTTCCTTGCACTTGCAAGACAGGCACCGGAACCACTGAGTTAACTCCCCGGCCCTGGAGTACAAATTTTCAAAGTAAGTGTTTATTGTCCTCTGGACTTTTGTTGAATCTGTGGTGACTTTCCCTTTTTCATTCTTGATAGCATGGATCTGAGCCTTTTTTGTTTGTTTGATAAGGTTGGCTAAGGGCCTGTCAATTTTATTTATCCTTTTGAAGAACCAACTCTTTGATTCATTGCTTTTTTTATATCATTCTCTTAGTCTCCATTGCATTAATTTCTGCTCTGATCCTTATAATTTCTTGCCTAGTACAAGCTTTGGGTTTGTCTTGCTCCTCTTTTTCTAGTGACTTGAGGTTCAGCATTAGATTATTTATTTGAGCTTATTCTCTTTTTCTAGTGTAAGTGTTCACTGCTCTGAATTTTCCTTATAGAACTGCTTTCATTGTGTCCTATAAATTCCTATATGTTGTACTGGGGTTATCATTTAATTTAGAAAATGTTCAATTTCTTCTGTGACCCACTGGTTGCTCAGGAGAGTGTTGTTCAGTTTCCATGTGTTTGTTAAGATCTTGGAGTTCCTCTTGCTACTGTGCTCTAATTTCAAGGCACTATGGTCTGACAATATACAAGGGATAACTTCAGTTCCTTTGCATTTACTTAAACATGGTTTACGAACTAGCATGTGGTCTATTTTGGAGAATAACACATGAGCAGCTGAGAAGAATGTGAACTCTAACTTTGTGGGGTGAAATACTCTGTAGGCATCTATCACAACTATTTATTTAAAAGTTTGGGATTTTTTCAGTTCAAATATTTCATTATTGATTTTTTTTTGTCCAGTGGACTTGTCTAATTGTGACAGCAGGGTGTTAAAGTACCCTACTACTATTGTATTAGTGTTTATCTGACTTTTCATGTCCACTAATATTTGTTTTATATAGTTTGGTGCACTGGAATTTGGTGCATAAATATTTATGAATGTCATCTTTTTCTTATGGATTTTTTTACTTGAATATAGTGCCTTTATTTGTTTCTTAGTTTTGGTTTGAAATCTATTTTGTCTGCAGATAGGATAGCCACTCCTGGTCATGGAAAACCTGCCAGTGGAACCTAAACCACATGTTCTTTATCCACTCTGGGCATTTAGGGTGTTTCCAAGATTTAGCTATTACAAACTATGCTGCTGTAAATATGGGTACATATATGTGGATGTTCTGTGATGCTTTTAATTCTTTTGAGTATATATATAGCAGGGAAATATCAGGGTCAAATGGACCTTTACTCTTAGTGTTTTGAGGAATCTCCACAGTAGTTGCACCAGTCTACATTCCCACCAACAGTGGAGGAGGATTCCTTTCTCCCAGCAATTGTAGTTGGTTGATTTATTGATAGTAACCATCCTTTTTGGCATGAAATGAAATCTCAGTATTGTTTTCAGCTGTATCTCTTAAATGACCAGCGATGTGGGACATTTCTTTATATGTTTTTTTGCTGCCTTTACTGTTTAATTTAAAAAAATGTCTGCTCACATCAGATGCCCATTTTTGAACTGGGTCTTTAAATTTGGGTGGGCTGATTTTTAAAAAGTTCTTCATATATTCTAGATAGTAGCCCTTTGTATGAGAATATCTTGTAAATATTTTTTCCCAAATTTTAAGCTGTCTTTTGACTCTGTTGGTGGTATTTCTTGCTGGGAAGAAGCTTTTTAATAAGATAAGATCCCAGTTGTTGATTATTTCTTCTAGTTTCCATACTGCTGAGGTTTGTCATAAAGTATTTCCCTATGCCAATTTCTCCAACAGTCCTACCTAACCTATCTACCAGCATATTTAGTGTTTCTCTTATAATATTTAGGTCTCTAGTCAACTTTGATTTGAGTTTAGGGAGTGGTGAACGACATAGCTCTATCTTTAATCTTTGGCAAGTTGAAACCCAGTTTTACCAACACCATTATTAAAGTTACTGTCTTTCTTCCATTGAGGGTATTTGGCTCCTTTGTCAAAGATGGTGTGGTTTAGTATTTCTGGAATCATTTCTGCATTTTCTAATGTGTTCCACTGTTCCTTGTTTCTTTGCTAGTACTGTGCTGTTTTTTTTTAATCACAGTAGCTTTGTAATATAGTTTCACAATAGCAACCCCCAAAATGAAATATCTAGAAGCCAATCTAACAAAGGAGGCGAAAGACCTTTTCCTGAGAACTATAGCCCTCTGACAAAGGAGATCAAAGAGGATATCACAAATGGAAACACATCTCTTTTTCCTGGTTAAGAAGTTCTAATATTGTCAAAATGGCCATACTGCCCAATCTACTATATAGATTTGGTGCAATCCAAATTAAAATCCAAGTAAGATATTTCATAGAGCTAGAGAAAATAATCCAAAAATTCATGCAGAACCAGAAAAGAGCTAGAATAGCAAAAGCAGTTCTAGGAAAGAAGGACATGACAGAGTGTATCACAATCCCCAATTTGAAACTATACTATAAAGTAGTTTGACTATTTAAAAATTTTACATTTTTATTGAGAACATTTTTGTTCAGTATTTTTTATTAAATCCAGGGCCTTGTGTATGAAAGATAAGTGTTCTACCATTGAGCTATACTCCCATCCTTCTTACTGAGTTTTAAAGAGTTCTTTATATAGTCTAGAAACCAGTACCTTTTCAGATATGTGGTTTTCAAATATTGTCTTCCAGTTTGTGACTTGCAATAAGGATGTATGTTTGGAAAGCACACACCTTTGCAGTCCTGTATATAGATTTTGGCTCTCATTCTCAAGTTGAGGCACCGGTATAGGATTTTGTAAAAAGAAGTGGCATAGGACAACACATATGTTTTAAAAGCCTCACCAACTACCTCGCTAGAAATAGGCTGCAAAATGGCAAGGATATAAGTGGGAAATCAGTAGAGAGACTCTTCCAATAACCTGGATAGTCTGAGTGAGTGTACCAATAGAGGTAATGATAAAATGATAGCATTTAAGCATCTCACGAGCCTTGGCTGTTTATATATATTTAAGTGTGAGGTCTGAACACATTGAAAGTGTGTGTGTGGGTGAAGACTGTTAACTGATAGGCTACAGTGAGGAGTGGTTGGGCAAGGAGCCCAATTTTCCTTGCAATCCTCAAATGTGAAGATCTTTTTATGCTCAAACAAGCTGTTTTTCTCCAACAACTTTTCTTTGTCTTGTAGCAGGGTGAGATATAAACGTGGTTAGTGTCAATTTTGGAGCCTGGCAAAGGAGACCTTGGGAGTAAGGGTAGATCCAGCCTTATTGTTTTAGGAGCAGAATTTCAAGATTTGTTTCAAATCCTGACACTAATCCTTGCTCTTTTGCGGATACCTGGTGTCAATTAAATCCTGACCTTCTCCATTTAGTGTATCCATAAGTAAAAACTCAAGTTTCTTGCTTGGTTGCTTGGTGCTTGCGGCTAGTGTGGAATCCTCAGAGTATATTCAGCCCTTATACAGATATATATTCAACCAACATTCTATGAATAGCTCTGCGCATCACATCTATAATATCCATGAGTGTTTCACAGAGCAAATAAGCTGGTCTATGCCTCTTTTGCAGGCATTTAAAGTTATAGCTTCCTCCACTCTGTTCTGCTTGTAAGAACTGTGGAAATGTTGCTCATTGGTGGCTTTTCTCCTGACCATTTTAGTTCTCCTAGGTTTGTGCCTTTAAAAAATATTACCTTTCTATGACTTTGAGATGCCTTTGGAGGATATTTAAGTTATTTTCCTCATCACTGGTATTATTTTCTGATATTCATAACTTAAAGGAAGAAAGGTTTATGTTGGTTTGCAGTTTGTAGAAGTTTTGGTCCATCCTTGGCTGGCTTCAAGGCAGGGCAGCATAGCTGCTGTTGTCCTGGTAGCTAGGAAGTAGAGAGAGAAGAAAGGAGCCAGGGAGGGAGATAAAACTTTCCCGATCACACCTTAGTGACTTGTCTCTTCTGACCAGAACTTGCCTTCTAAAAGGAAGCCAGCTCTACCATCCTTACCATCTTATCAACTTCTAAATTTCTTTTGGGGCATTTTTAAACCTAAACAATAATGGAGGGGAAGGAGATAAGTATGTATTGTCAAGTAGCATCTCTAACTAGGTGAGTATACTTTTTTTATCCCCACACATTGTGTAACACTGACAATTCTGATTTGCTTTCCTCACACTGAGGATGGTTGGTTGATTACATTGGGCAACAGCCATGGGATGTTAGCGCCTCTAATTTAGGTCTAGACAAATGTAAGTTTCATTTCCGGCCACACTATTTACTAGCTGTGAGACTATACAAAATCACTTAAATTTTGTGAATCTCATTTTTTTATATTGAAATAAGGGTAAATAATACTTCATGTGTGTATAATTCACCTTCATCCTAAAAGTAAAGAAACAAGTTTTCTGGGATCTGAACGTTTGTGATAGTTAATAATACTGTTGCTTACTTGAAATTTCCTGAGAGACTAGATCTTGGGTCTTCATTAGTTAAAAAAATGTATTATTAAATAAATGATATACAGTCAAATATTTCTTTACAAAAGTTACACAGGAGATATTGCACTTGAAAATTTTCCCTTTAATTTGCACAGAGGAAAGCAGTTTTGCAATGAATGAGTTGTTCAGTGAATGAGTGAATCATTATTTGGCAAGAAAATGAGCTAAAGGTAAGGAAGTACAGCCCAGTTCAACAGATATTTCTGTAGTGATAGCCATATGCCAGGTTTGGTGCTGGGCATAGAAGATAGAGAGATGAATGAGACACAGCCTTTGCTCTTGGGGATCTCCCAAGTCTAGTCTGGAGACAGACGATCGAACAGTCAATTATAGTGTGGTAGGATAAGGGCCATAAATAAAACTCAGATCAGATAAAAATCCTAAGCTTGCAGGCTTTGGGTAAAGCTAGAGCCATTAAACATGATCTTGAGGACATGCTCCATTTTCTACAATAAGATTCAGCAGGGAAAATATTGCTCAAAGAATCTATTTTTTTTTTTCAGAGAAAGTGTGGAAATCTCATTATTGTTAATGGCGATAAAATAGAGAAGAAAATGGAATGAGGAGCAATATCTAAATAAGCTATCATTATACATGAAATAACGTCATTTAGTGGTTAAGTGATGTTTGTTAGGAAGTTATCTTGACAGTTCCTTTTGGAAAAAGACGATCAAAAGCACACCAAGGATGCCAGTTAGTGTCATCATTATTTACTTAGTGTAAATTTAAAACAAGAAACTATGCTCATGAAAATAAAATATCATTTAAAGAACTGAAAGTGATTTTCATCTTTTTGTGCGTCACTTTTCCTTTAGGCAACTAAGAAGCCTGTTTATCACTTTACTGTAAGAATCAGTGACTGAGTTGATGGGAAAAGGTATACTTATGTAGGCAAAATGAAGAAATATGGCTTAAAAGTCACTTTTTCATCATAATGACAAGTAGAAATGTGACTTGAAAATAAGCATATATTAGGTGTATTAGAAAGTGAAGCTGTGGGACAATGAACTGCCTGAGAAGTTGAAGAGACCAGCAGATCACATGTTACTGGAGCAGAAGACCCTGAGTAGAGGCTTTCCCAGGAACCAGTGCCAGAGTAGGAAAAGTTTAATCATAATGGGAAACTGCTGGAGGTGCATACCACAGAAAGTTAAAAGTTTTCAGGGGATCCATGCATAAAGACTCATATTTTGCGCTTTGATTCTAGGAACCATTCCAAAATACACTAGAATATTCTGCTTTTCTTTACAAGGCCTGTCCTCAGGAGAGACTGTTCAGTAGAGCCTCACCTGCTGGAGTTTTATCAGAATGTAACCTACATGGGGAAAAGGAAAGATCCACCTCTAACTCTCACTAACCTTCTATGTAGAGGAAGAGGAACACCCAGCTCCAGCTACCTCTAACCGTCCCGTTCCACTAAGTAGAGGGAACTTAGAAACACTTGTGATGAGTCAAGGATCACAGGCTCACCAAAAAGCCAAGACTGAATCATAGGGATATACCATGCCTTCCCTTGCCACATCTTCCCGCTACATTACTAAAGGTCCTGTATATCATATAAAGTTCTGGTATGTGATATAGCTGGTCTACCATGTGCTCCTTTCACCAAAATATTACAAGGCACACTCAAAAGGAGGAATGCCCGAACCAGGCTTAAAGGGAGTGAGAATGTTGCAATTATCATTGGGAAATTTCTAAAAAGTACTGGTTAATGTTCCAAGGGCTTTAAGACAAAAATTAAACAATGTGAAAATGGGTGTTATAAGCAAAGAAGTGGAAATTCTAAGGATTAAAAATAAATTGTAGAGGTCAAAACATTGTAACAGAAAAAAGAAGAAAGCCTTCTCAGGAGCTAACCAGTTAAACTGGATATAGCAGAGAGAATACTCTGACCTTTAGTACATACCAGGGGACACTTCCCAAACTGAAAGGCAAAGAAAAAAGAGCAGGGGAAGAGAGAACAGAATACCTAAAACTAGTGAGGCCATTATAAAAGTTATAACATATTTGTTAGAATCAAATACCAGAAAGGAACAGAAGCAGTATTTGGGACAATAATCACTCAAACCTACAAACAAGTACAAGGACCTAGGCATATTACATTCAAGCTACGGAAAATGAAAGATAAAAAAAACTTTGATAATAGCATAGATTTCTCTTTTCAACCAACAAAGATAAACTACTTCATTTTTTTTTTTTTTTGAGACAGGGTCTTGCTTTATAGTTCCAGGTGGCCCTGAGCTCAGCTTCAAACTCGCATCACAGCAATCCTCCTGTCTCTCTGCCTCCTGAGTACTGGGATTACAGGCATGAGCTACCGCACCTGGCACTGTATTATGTGGTACTGATTGCTGCTGGGTGAGTCTCCATGCCCAGTATTGTATGTAGTTACCGGGCATCGAACCCGGGTCCTTGCACTTGCAAGACAGGCGCCGGAACCACTGAGCTAAATCCCCAGCCCACATGTTGTTGTTGTTGTTGTTGTTTTTTTTTTTAAGAATATTTTTGGTTGGTGTCTTGTATTCTGAGTAACTACTTTGCTACACAATGAAAAACAAAACCTCTGAAGGAAGCCAGAGAAACCATCTCACCTGTAGAGAAACAAAGAATCACATACTGACTTACCCTTAGAAACTTCCAAGATATAAAGATAATACAGTGAAACATTGAAGTTGTTGAGAAAGAAAAAACTGAAACACCAACCTAGAATTTTGTACCTTGCAAACTTATTCTTCAAAAGTGAAAGATAACAATGTTTTCAAACAAAACTGAAAGGAAATGTTGCCAGTTAACATACCTTCCAAGAAATATGAAAATAAATTATTTAGAGATACATAAAATGGAGTAAGTCAGAAACGCAGCTCACTGGGCCGGGGATTTAGCTCAGTGGTTCTGGCATCTGTCTTGCAAGAGCAAGGACCCGGGTTCAATTCCCCAGTAACAACATGCAGTACTGGGCATGAAGACTCACGCCCAGTAGCAACAAGTACCACATACCACAGTGCCAGGCGTGGTGGCTCACGCCTGTAATCCCAGCACTCGGGAGGCAGAGGCAGAAGGATTGCTGTGAAGTGAGTTAGAGGCTGAGCTCAAGGCCAGCCTGAACTACAAAGCGAGACCCTGTCTCCAAAAAAAAGAAAAAAAAAAAAAAAAAAAAAAAAAAAAAAAAAAAAAAAAAGAAATGCAGCTAACCATAAAGAAAGAATCATTGAAGGAAGCCGCTCCGAGCAGAGCAGGAGACGCTCGCCTGAAGCAGGAGGACAGGCCTTGGGCTTGCGGGTCTGCTCTGGACACAAAATGCCCTCCTCCCCGAAGCGAGAGCAGACAGAAAGGACATCGTTCTCACGGGGTCCCAGGCCATGTGTGGGGGCGGTACACCGCTCCTGGCAGTTTCTGCTTGAATGTCTGCCCTGCGGCAGCACCAAAGGAAGAGATGAGACCACGCAGGGGCCCTGGGTGAGTGAGCCCCTCCCACCGCCCAAGGCCATTTGCCTGTTATCAATTCATAGCCACACACAGCAACACACACATACAAACGTATGTGTACTAGTCCAATATTAGAGCTAGGCACTACTGGAATATGCAGGTATTTATAGACTAATATTTAAGGCCTGTGTTGTGATCTTCACTGAAAGACGGCGACATTCAGGCTTAAGGAATTTAAAATGTTGCCCATGCTATATCTCTGCTAGCCAATGAGAAGTGGAAATAGGACCAAAAGTCAAGGCCATGCCTTGTCGTTCTATGCCTTTCCCCTACACATGGCCTTTCTAGACCCCTTTCATGGCCTTCTGGGGGCTTCCAGGAAAGTGCGAAAGCAATAGGAGCCAGGAGCACTTTACTTTTCCTGTCATTTATAGACTGACAGATTCTGCAATGCTTAATAGGCTCATTGTGCCTTTCAATTGCCCACGCTATTTCCTTAGTGCTGTCACTTGCTCTGGGGATCTCCAAGGAGACGGTACACATTGTGGCTGTCATTCTTGACACTTCCACCTTGATATTTTCATAAAGATTTACCTTGTAGGTTCATTTCCTTACCTTTAGGAAGGAGTCTTCTTGAGTCTTTGGTTCATGGGGACTGGAAATTGGACATCAGTTTCCCCACAGTGTGATTCTCCTAGAATTGGAGGACTGAAAACAGAGAGAAAGTATGACAAAATACCAGCTTTGCTTCACTGTCAAGTGAGAATTCTGGAGTCCTGTGAAATAGGCAAGCTTTCGAATGTCTAGGAGGCAACCCCACCTACTGCCTCTTACTTCTTCCCGTTATGGGATATCAGTGGTGGAAATGGAATAGCAGGGTCAAGGTAAGGAGGGTCCTGCAGGGACAGGGATTAAGAATAGAGTATCCATCTTGACTCTTGTTGCTCTTAAAATTTGGGCAGGTTTTTACTCTGACTTAAGTTTCCTTATCTATAAAATGCCAGTTCTTTTTGTTTGGTGGTGATGAGAAAAGTGTAGCTGTAGAGAGATAGAGATTAAACTCAGGAGTTAGTGGAAATAGAAACAAATGGTCCACAGGATGAGGAGATGTCAGGAGATTTGGCAGGTGGGTAAAAGAAAGGAAAGAGGATGCTCTAAAAGCCAAGTGACAAATGGCTTCAGAGTCAACAAAGGAGAATGCAGAAAAGACATTTACATGTTGTAAGGATCAGCCACTGGGGTCCTCTGAGCAGTTTCCTTGGAGAGCTGGAAAGACAGAAACCAGACTGCATGAGTGAGTGGGTGGTGGAGAATGCAGACTGGTAGATTTCATATAGGTCACCTTCAGCCATGAAGGGCAGGACCTCTAGGGTTTGTCTGCTTGGTGCAGCAATGATCATATAGTGGGACAGATGGCCCACCCTTGCTTCCTGGTATCACTTCTATGTCCTATCCCTTTGCTTCTTCATTTCCCCTTTGCAGTCTTGATTCTCTCATCTATTATAGATTGCATAAGGTTTTCAGTATTGAAGGAGACAATGCATGAGAAAGGTCTGCCCTGCACAATGAAATGGCTTGGTGCATGCTTCTTACTAGTCCTGTGGTATAGTGTAGGGGTACAGAGGAACAGCTCAGTTAAAAGAAGCTCAGGAAGGTGCAGGGTCCACTCACAGACATCTGTGGGCAAACAGGGAAGGCTCGAAGGTAAGGCCCAGAGGGTCCAGCTGTGAGGGGCTTTGGGTGAGGGTTGTGTGAGTTGGGCTGTCAAACTGTGCCAGTTTTGGGGGAGTTGATCCCACCATGAGGAGCAGGACAGCCTCTGCCCACATGGCTCTTACGAAGAAGTTAGAGAAAATTCAAATAAGTGAATAGTGCCAAGGAGGCCATAGTGTTGGGACAAGGGGAGCACAGAGTGCTCTGCCCTGAAAGTTGATCTAAGACCTTTATGTGGGAAATAATATTGTCCTTTTTCCCAGTGTTACCCTAACCTGGACCCCACAGATGGACTGTCACCGTCTGTGGAGAGAAGCCATGGGTCCAGGCAGTGGTGTTGGATCTCCAGTATGTCCATTAGCGTTGGACTCTCAGATCCATGGATTCAGGACAGTCCTATGATGGCTGGTACTTAAGTTCTCATTTGAGAAATTACCATCTGTGGACAGAAATGGCTCAACTTAATTTTTCAATGAAAAAATTGTAATGTGAATGTTCTTTTTTCAATCTCTGAAACTATCAGTAAAATTACTATAATAACAGTATGGAGACATGCATAACAAGTGATTAGGGAAATTTCATTTTCTGTCAGCAAATACAATTTAAGCACTTAACACCCCAGTTTCTTAAGATTCATAGCTGATTTGGGAGCAATTAAGACTGGATTTTAATGTACACACATGAACTCCGGGGTTGCTGCCAGGAAGAAAGGCTAACTTAGTAAGTAGTGGAGCTGGCTTTTGGATTCAATTCAGAACATTGCTGAGACATCATCTTAGTATAAAACACAATTAAACAAATCCTTTACTTATGCACTAGTTACAACATGCTGTATCTGTCGCCTCATTCACAAATTCCTTGTCATTCAGTCTGACATGCAAAATGCACAGAAATAAGACTGCTGAGTTTTAAATGGTGATAGTCATTTAAACAGTGAAACTTATCATCTGTCCAACAGGAATAGGGACTCCTGCCCCGGTAAGTGAGACTGAGGAGTTACTTGGCATGTTCTGGTGAACTCTGTCCAATAGCAACTGGAACACAGAACCTTTAGTCTCTGCATCTAGAAGGGAAAATACCACAAAGGGAAGACCAAGGCATTGTATGTGACCACTCTGCAGGGTTCTAAGTACTCGTCTCAACTGCCTGGAATCCCTGCAGCCTATATTTGTTTGTTCTTAACTCTACTGGCTATTAAAGGGTCCCCAGTTTGTAGTTTCACACTTAGTTATTTCTTGGTGCCCACAGGGTTCTCTGAGTCAGAAACACTGTTTAAATTAGTCAGTGTGGATCTTCTGAAAGTCCAAGATGAATTTTGTAGAGCAAAATATTTACTTATGGTGCACAAGTAATAGAGGAGTGAAGGCTGTACTTAATGGAGAGGACCTCCAGGCCACAGAACTGCTGGAAAAGAGAGGGTAGAAGGAGCATGGGGAAGAGGAGGCCCAGGCACTGACACAGCTTGGACAAAGTTTGGGGCGCCCCAGCGGGACCTCTGATGAGCACTTTCCCCTAGAGGAGGTTCAGGTGGGCAGCTGGCCCTGCCTCACCGCCTGCCTTTCTTAGTCCCTGGTGGAGCAGGGGTGACCCCGAGGCACTTCTGGGGGACTCCTCCCAGCTGCGCTCCTTATGGGGGTCCAGGGAGGTGGTCCAGGGGTGTGGCAGCGGCCCACTTCATTGGCTGCCTGGGGAACCGATCCAGGTCACAAGCAGTGGGTCCACAAAGGCTGCCAAGGTATAAATCTCTGGGTTTGGAATTTTAAGTGATACACTTGGAAACAGAGTCCCAGGGCCAGTGATACCTAGTGGTTGTGTTAGCTCCCAGAAAAACATTAGTACACAGAAATTTTCCACTGAGACAATTCTACAGTAGTCAGATTAACTGTGGAGACTTTCACTAAGATTTTAAGAGGATTAATTTTGAATACCTCAGGGGTAACTGAAATTATTGGCTTCATTTAATATAAGGTTTGAAACCTTTGATGTAGAGAAATGGTTAGGATGTACCATGTAGCAAACCTGTATCAGTGAAGTTGAAGGTGATCCATCCCACTTGTGTAATTCACACATTTGTGAAAGACTTTGCCTTTATTATGAAAATATCAAGTGTGTCTCACATGAGACCATTATTGCACGAACAAATTCTTTATAATATGTTAGTGCTGAAAATTTCTATTTTTTGGAATCACTATAGGTAGCCAGGCACAAGTTTGTTTTTCTGATTTAATGGAAAATGTGGTTAATCAGCATACGAACTACTTTCCCCATATTTTATTATTTTTAATCCTCAAAACAGCTCTACCAAGTAGGTACTGTTTTGATATCCATTTTATGGGAGATGGAAATTGAGAGTGAGAATTCAAGCAGATGGCTCAGTTTTATTCCATTGGAAAGTGACAGAACCTATGAGGTTTGTTAGATTCCAGAGTTTGTTATGACTTCCACAGTGAATCTCTCATTTAAGAGAAACTAATGGAACCAATAATATCCGCAATAATCTATGTCCAGTTAATATTCTCCTTTACTCCATTTTACTGTTGATTTTACATGGGCTCGTCTGTTCACTAAAATGAGCAACTTACAGCTTGGCCAACTCCCTTAAGTGATACATCAAGTTTTATGTGTAAGAGGATTTTCTAGAAAGAGAGTCTATAAATTGAATTTGCAAGAAGAATTTAGCCCATGGACTAGTTATTTGGATTCCAACTGTTTGCACAATTTTTGTTCTTGTTCTGTTATTGATGTCTAGTTTGATCCCATCCTGATAGGACAACATTATCTGCATGATTCAACTATATTAAATATGTTGAGGTTTAATTCATGACCCAGGATACAGCCCATCTTTATATCAATTCCATGGGTGTTTGAAAGGATTGTGTATTAAGCTGTCGATGAGTAGAATGTTCTGCAAATGTCATTTGGGTTCTGATGGCTGGTGGTGTTACTGACTTCTTTTTTTACCTTTGTGGATATTTTTGTCTAGTTCTATTATGTATTATCGTGAAATACTGAGTGATGCGACTATAATTGTCTGTTTGTCTCTTTTCAAGTTATCAGCTTTGCTCTTGGGTCTTTCGCAGCTCTGTTATGCAGTGTAGTGTTATACAGATGTAGAATTGCTATGTCTTCTTTGTGGAGGACACTTTTGTTTTGTATCATAGTCTTTTGCCTCTGGTAATTCTCTCTGCTAAAAGTTTACTTTATCTGATTATAATATTGCCACTTCTGCTTTCTTTTGCATGATGTATATTTTTTGCCTTTTTATTTCCAACCTTCCTGTATCATATTCGAGTGAGTTTCTTACAGATAGCACATTTGAGGTTTGAAATATACTCTGCCAATCTTTCCTTAAGTGGTAGAGTTAGAACGATTTACACATAATTTTAATTATTTATACATTAAGGCTTCAGTCTGCCATTTTATTTTAATATCTTAAAATTGAGTTTATTGGTACATTTTAAACATATGTTATGATCATAGTCACCACTGGGAATTTGTACCTGTACATGACATAGCTGGATTCTCATTTTTCCCCATTGCTGTGCCCTTCCTTCAGTCCCCCACATACATATACATAAGTTTTGTTTCCATTTTTTGCTGTTACCTTCAAATTTTTTTCCTTCTTTGTGCCATTTTATTTTATTTTAGCTTTCTGTTCTTTTTTCTTTTTCTGTTTTCTGTCTGCTTTCCTGTTTGTTTCTTCAACATTAAATAAATTCCATTCTAATTTGTCTATAGTATTTTGAATAGTTTATTTAATGACTGTTCTACATTGCTGCTTATCACAGTTTGTGTTATTACTTGTCAGAGTAAAATTTGAGACTATTCTTCACTTTACATCCTTGTATTCAACCCTGTTTGTGATACACTTGTCCAAAATATTTCCTCTATGTACATTTAGAAACACATCAGACTCTGCTACAATTTTTGCTACAAAAATTAATGTATTTTTTTAAAAAATCAAGACAAGGAAAATGCTTTGTTTTTAACCATAATTTTCTTCCTGTGTTTTTTCATTCTTCTTGATATCATTTATATCATAATTTCTTTATATACTGTTTCCATTCTGTTTAGAACTTTCCTTAACTATTCTTTTAAGGCTAATCTCTCTGTCAGTAGAAATAATCTAAGCTTTTGTTTATCTGAAAATGTTTTGAGTTTTTCACGTATTCTTTTTTTGAGGGGGCAGATTCTCACTTATGTAGTTCAGGCTGGCCCTGAGCTCAGCTTTGAACTCACAGTAATCCTCCTGCCTCTGCCTCCCGAGTGCTGGGATTATAGGTGTGATCCACCATGCCCAGCACTGTGGTATGTGGTACTGATTGCTGCTGGGTGTGAGTCTCCATGCCCAGCACAGTTGTATGTAGTATTGGGGATCGAACCTGGGTCCTTGCACTTGCAACTCAGGCTGTGGAACCACTGAGCTAAATTCCAGGCCCTTTCATGTATTCTTTTAAATTTTTTTTATTAGCATATGCTTGCAATGCATATTAAATATATTCTTCATGGTGGAATTGGCCCATATACAAATGGCATCTTGATCCTTTCTACATTCCTTTCCCTTCCTCCCTTTTGCATCTCTTCTCATTCTCAGATTTCCTTTGTATCTATAAAGTCCAGCTCCCTGTGGCCTGTCATCTATCTTTAATTTTCTCTTAAAATATTTTACACTTTGGGAAGAATATTTTATTTGGGCAAAAGATAATGGCTTTCAGATCTTTCTGCATTTGGAAATATTGTGCCACTTTTTTTTCTGAATTTCATGGTATAAAGAAATCCACTGTCATTTGAATTGTTTTTCAGTTATAAATTGTCATTTCTCTGACTGCTTTTAAGATATTTTTCTTTGTCTAGTTTTCAGAACCCTGATAATTATATGTCTCAGTATGGATTTTTTAAAAAAATTTTTTAAGGTTTTTTTGAGACAGGGTCTCACTTTGTGGTTCAGGCTGGCCCTGAGCTCAGCCTCCAACTCACATCACAGCAATCCTCCTGCCTCTGCCTCCCGAGTGCCAAGATGACAGGTGTGAGCCACCACGCCTGGCACTTGGATTTTTTTATTTTTTGAGACAGGGTTTTGCTTTGTAGTTCAGGCTAGCCCTGAGCTCACTATGTATGCCAGGCAAACCTCAAACTCACAGCAATCCTCTGGCCTCTGCCTCTTGAGTGCTATGATTACAGGTATGAGCCACCATGCCCTGCATTGTAGTGTGTGGTACTGATTGCTGGGTGTGAGTCACCATGCCTGGCATTGTGGTGTGTGGTCATCAGGGCTCAAATCTGGAACCTTGCACTTTCAAGACAGGCACTGGAACCAATGAGCTGAATCCCCAGCCCTTGGCATGGACTTTTAAAAAAATTTATCCTGCTTTGAAATGTTATCAGCTTTTTTTTTTTTAATCTTTATTGGTACATTAAATATACACATCATGATTGCAGTCCATAATGGGGATTTGTACCAGTATAAGACACAACTTAATTCTCATTTTTTCCCATAGCCCTACCCACCCTACCACCCCCCCCATATACATAAAATTTGTTTTCTTACTTTTTTGTTACAATCTCAACATTGTCCCCTTTCACCTTATTTTACATTGAGCATTTTCTATTTCACAATATATAACATACAATGCTAGGACTCATTTACATCTTCATTTTCTCATACCAGAGAAAAGATGTGATATTTACCTATCTGTGACCTATTTATTTCACTTATGAGGATATCTTCAAGGTATGTCCATTTAAGTATAAATGATTCAAACTTATCATTTGACCCGGCCATTGCCCTGCTAGGTATATACACAAAAGAGTTATCAGCTTTTTTAATGTATGTATGTTTCTGTTTCTTCTCATGTTTGGGAAGTTATCAATCATTGTTTCTTTGAGGACTTTTCTAGCCTTGCTGTCTTCCTCTTCTCCTTCTAGGACTCTAGTGACATGAATGTTAGATATGGTGT
Organism: Petromus typicus; assembly: GCA_004026965.1. Lineage (NCBI taxonomy): Eukaryota > Metazoa > Chordata > Mammalia > Rodentia > Petromuridae > Petromus > Petromus typicus. Next base: position 39,908 of record PVIR01006746.1, on the reverse strand, counting down.
TATGTTCTCATAGGTTCCTGGGATTCTGTTCATATTTTACAGTTAACTTTTCTGTGTTGTTCAGATTGAGTCATTACTATTGTTCTATTTTCCAGTCCATTGATTCTTTGCCTTATCCTCCCCATTTTGCTATTGAGTCCATGCACTGAGCTTTTTGTTTTAATCATTGTGCTCTTCCCCTCCCAACATACTGTTTGGTCTTTTCTAATATAATCTATGTCTTTCCCAAGATCTCTTAATCTCTTCTGAGGTTTTTAATTTTTTTAAGAATATTTTTAATTGTTCCTTAAAATATTTTACATGATGGTTTCTTGAACATCTTTTTCAGATAATTCTAACATCTCTATAATTTTGATGTTGACATGAATTATCTTTTTAAATTAAGTTTGTAACCTTCTCGATTCTTCTTGTGGCCTATAGACATTTATGGATATTTGTTCATTTTTGTGTTGTGAGTCCATGATTCGTTTGAGCATTGTGTTTTGGTTGTCACAGTATGGCACTGCTGTGGTGCTGCCTCATTGCCAGGTGGAAGTAGAAGTTTTCATCCACAGACATCCAAGGGGCAGGCAGTCATGGACATTTGGTGGCAGTAGGCACTATAGATCCACACACAACCTCCACTGCCTTGTAATCACTGGGTAATAGTGAAAATCTTAACTCTGTGGTAGGCCTCTTCTGACTCAATACCAGCAAGAAATGGGAAGGATAGATCATATCTTCTAGGAGGAGTGGAATCACAGACTTCCCATGTGGATTCCAATGACACGGAGGAGGTAAGAGATCATTACTGGCCTGCAGGGCAACCTCTGGCACCACTTTGAGGTCGAACATTGGGATGCATTCTTTCAGCTTTGGAGGAACTGAAGTCTATGTTCATTCTTTATTACTTGCTGGTGTGGGGGATGGTAAGGCACAGTTATTTCTGCAGTTTCTGCTGGAGTCGAGTGGTTATTCTCTACAGTTTTTCTCTTCTGATAGGGTGCTTTCTTGGCTAGAAAAATCAAGCTTGTTCTGTGCTTTTTTCCCCATCTGCTTCTGTTGGTCTTCTTAAATTACATGCTTTTTTAGTTCCATGTCTGAGGTATATGAGGCAAAAAAAGAAAGCTCACAGACCTTGGGACTGTGTCATTCCTTGAGTCTCAAAGTCCCTAAGCAATCTGATTTCTTCTCTCCATGTTTCAGAGTCTTTTTGTGGTTTTTGTACTCATGGTCACCGAGCACACAGAATTTTAAATGTAATCAATGAAGGGAATAGGGAAATGTACATTTATACTCCATCTTTCTGAAAGTAGAAACCCAGAGTTTTAGGTTTTGTAAGTGTTTCATGAGCAAATGCTGTCATTCCTCTTGGCATCTGCCATCCCAAAATATATCCCATGGCACCATCTAGAGTTTTTGTTATGCTCTCTCAAGTTTTACAGGTATATCACGTTGATCAACTGGAACTCTTATGGATAATTAGACATATTTTAGAGGGCTAAGGGGTCGTTGATTGTCCAAACGACCTTGAATAGGAGTTTTGATGGGGAAATACAAAGAAGGAGGACTGCACATATTTGTGACACTAATGTAAGGAGGGCTGTCTGATAGGTAGTTTAGGGTAGAAGTGAAGGTCTTGTGTACTCAAGTGGCGAGGACAATGACTAGATGAAGTAAGGTAGATAAAAGGATGTTAAAAATAAACACTATTGATTTTTGAAATTTGGTTAATCCAGCTCTTTCCTTTTTAAAATAAGTTTATGTTTGTGATACATAGTAAGTAATAATAAATAATCCATCATGAGGGTGGGGATTTTGTATATATATATGGTCTGGATCTTTTTTTTGGCGTTCTCTCTCCCTCCTCTCCTTCTCATCTCCCATCATCCTCAGATGCCTTTCTTATCTCCACAAAGTCCATATTCTTGTTTCTTATCGTCTATCTTTTCTCTTACTCTTAATTTGTATGTCAGGTTTCTCAAAGAAAAGAAATCATGTGATATTTAATGTCTGTCCCTGATTTATTTCACTTAGCATTAAGGATTCAAGACGCACTCTTTTTCCCATCAGTGAATCAGTTTTCCTTCTTTGTGGTTAGTAGTACTCCACTGTGGAGTTCTAATGTTCTTTGTCCATTCACCTGCTAATGTGCAGGTCGGCCACTTCTGAGATTGAGCGATTATAAGCTGTGCTTCTGTGACCATGAGTCACAACACTAGCTAGCCTTTGTTTTCTATCAAGTTCCCAGTACTTCATGTATATTACTTCATTGAAGTCTATAATGACTCTGTGGTGTAGAAATAAATTTCATTTTCCAGTTAAATAAACTGGTGACTTGTTCTGGGTCTTCTAGGTGATAGAAGTGTTCAGATGCAAATACAGATCGGCCTGGCTACAAAGCACAGATCATAACCATTGCACATTACTCTTGTGCCTTCTCCCTCCAGCAGAATGTGATTTCTTTCCCTGACATCCTAACCTTAGATTCTTGAGGATGGTCCCTGAGTGCCAGACCCATCTATGAGGCCCACCCCTCAACTATAGAACTCATCATCTGTGTAGTCAAACACATTCTAGATCCAAATGAAAGATGTATAAACAAAACTTTGGGAACATAACTAATTTGTAATGTTCGAGCAGGTTACATTTTTCAATCACATAAGATCTTTTCCTCTCACACTCTTTCTGTCATTCAAGCCTGCATTTTCATGTAACTTAAAAAGAAAAATCACGTTAGCAATCTTTTTTATTCCTCTTTCAGGTAATGGCCTTCTGTTTTCCTTCCGGCTCACCCAAGCTCTGAGGACTACTGAAATCATTTGTAAGATATTTCCTTTGGCCAAGAACCATTTTTGTCTATATTCTGCTTTGTGATCTAATAATAGGAGCAATTGATTCAATAATCACAATGACAGGGACCTCAGGGAGCCATTTAAGTGTGGCCTGTGCTGATGTGGCTGAAGCTTTGTTGGAGCCAGGGCCATAAGAGATTGTGTTTTTCATTTCCCAAAACAAAAGTACATTTTTCCTCCTTGGTCTTATATGCAAGACTCCTATATTGACACACAACTGGAGGTGGGAAGACAAGCAATTGCAATGAAATTGGGCAAAGGAACAAAACTCTCTTGAAATCTGATGAGTTATATTTTTTAGATTTGAATCTTCATTGGTACACTTTATATACACATCATGATCACATTCAATAGTGAGAATTTGGACCAGGTTGTCATACAAGTTGCTTCTCATTTTTCCCATTTCCCTGCTCACTCGACAACCCCTCTGCCCCCTATATACATAAGCGTTGTTTCCTTTTATATAACCATCACATTTTTTTCATAGTGGGGTGTTTAACATTTTTATATCTTCTTTGTTCAACTTTGGAAGTTCATATGTGTCTAGGAATCTACCCATTATGAGTTACAATTTTATTCCAGCTCTTACATAGAGCCCACTGAGATTGAGGCTCTATAAAACGGGTTAGTGTGGTGGATTAACTAAGGGTAACTTGTAATGCTCAACTAAACTAAATTAGCATCGTCTGAGAGTGGATCTCCACCTGAAGATTATTGTCAATAGCCATAAAAAGAGAAATGGGCGTGTGGGGGAAGGGGAATCTTAGGCTGTTGATTTGCTAGAAGTTTGCTGCAGGTCATTTCTTAATCTGAATTTGGCTATTCTCATCAGAGGAGCTTGGGTCCTCACTATTGCTGAGAATGGCTACTGCTCTTGTTCGGGAGCTCTCATCTTCACCATGAGCATTACTTCCTGGCTCCAGTATAGATTCCTCAGCCTTGTGGGACCAAACCTTCAACCCATAAGCATAGGTTTTCTGACTTCCAGCCCTGGCCTTCGGGCCTTCTGGAGGTACATCTCTGATACAGACAAACACGAGACATTGCTGTGGGCTCTGTTCCACCGGCTGGATTCATGGAAGACACTGCTTTGGACTCTAAGCCTTTAGATGGACTTGTGTCGGACATTGCCATGTGATCTTGGCCCTTGGTTGGATGCTTTGGGCCTTTTGTATACGGTTAATCTCTTGTATTCCTTTGTATTTGACTTTTTGAATAATTTTCATAAAATAATATTATAAACTATGTTTACTGTATGAAGTGCATGCCCTTGTCAAAGCCCTGACTACAACAGTTAGAAAAATGCAAATCAAGATCTCTTAGTCTCATTAGCATAGGGAAAAACTGTCTGAACAAAACAGCAACAGAGGAACAAGCAAACAGAATCAACAACTGGGACCTTATCTTACTGAAAAGCTTCTGTACAGCAAGAGAAACCACCAACAGAGCAAAAAGACAACCTACAATGTGGGAAAATTTTTTTGCCTACTATCTCTCAGACAAAGGACTACTATCTTAAATATACAAAGAATTTAAAAAAGGTCAGACCTGTCTAAAATTAAAGACCTACATCAAAAAATGAGCATCTGAAATAAACATTTTTCAGATGAAGAAGTAAAAGCAGGAAAGAAACACATAAAAATATCTTCAACATCATTGATTATTTGAGAAATGCAGATGATATAACCTTGAGATTCCATGTCACTTCTCAAAGAATGGCTGCTATCAAGAAATCAATGAATAACAAATGCTAGTGGGGCTATGGGGAGAAAAGAATTCTTCTCCACTGTTGCTGGGAATATCAACTGGTGCAACCACTGTGGAGATCCTTAAAAATATAGGTTTAGAGATCCCATTTGACCCTGCTATTTCCCTGCTGCAGTTTATGATTGATAGATCTTGGAAACCGCCCCAAAGCCCATTAACTTCATAAAGAAGATGTGTTTTTTAAAAAATAAATAAAATGGAGTATTACTGAACCATAAAGAATCATAAATTATAAACATTTATAGCTAAATGGATGTACTTTGAGGCCATTCATAAGTTAAATGAGTAGGACACATGTATGAATACCATATAATTTCTCTAATGTGAGAAACTAAAAGTTTAAATGAGGTCCAAAAGTGTAAAACAGTTATTTTGAAATAGGAAGAAAATCTTCAAAAGGGAAGGGGACTGGATAGAGGGTAGGAATAAACAAAGAAGGAAAAAAAATAAAGGGAGGGCCACGGATTTAGCTCAGTGGTTCCAGCACCTGTCTTGCAAGCACAAGGACCTGGGTTCAATCCTTGGTAACCACATACAATACTGGACGTGGAGACTCACCCCAGCAGCAATCAGTACCACATACCACAGTGCCGGGCATGGTGGCTTACACCTGTAATCCCAGCACTCGGGAGGCAGAGGCAGGAGGATTGCTGTGATGTGAGTTGGAGGCTGAGCTCAGGGCCAGCCTGAACCACAAAAGCAAGACCCTGCCTCAAAAAAAAAAAGAAAAATTAAAGGTAAAAAAGAAAGAATAGAAATAAAGATCATGTCTATGGTGAGGATGTAGAGGAGCTGGAGAGGAGGCAGGGAAACAGGAAAAAAGTAAGAATCAAGATATGTCATGTGCAGGCATAAATTTTCAATGATGCATGTGAAAATAATCCACATTTAAAAATGTACCAATAAACTCAGTTAAAAAAACAAAAAGAGCTCTCAGACTTTGGGCAGAGGTCATTCAATGGGGGTACAGAGCAAACAGACAGAAGTCAACACCTGTAACAGTCTTCAGGTTTGCCTGAAATGGAAATCCAGGCTTTATGCTTTCCTTCAGATCTGGGGGATTTCTGAAGGGCACATATGTCTTGAGTACAATTATAGAATCCTACTGATAGTCTCACAGGTATATAGAAAAAGAAATAAGATTGTTAGTAACTTATTATTTTATAGAGAAAGTTGCAAAATTCCATGTGAAACCTTGAAAGAAATTTTATCGGATGGGAGATAGCTGTAGGGAAACTTAGAGTGATGTGTCTGTCATGAGAAGACTCCCTTCCTTGTATATACTACCAGAGAAAATAGTTTAAGTAATTTGAACTCTCTGACTTTTGTTTCCTATATATCTGTAATATGGAATAACAATCCTCCTGAGGGTCCTTAAAGATTAAAAGGAAATAATGTTTGTAAAAACACTGTATAAACTCTAATATATATCCATATGACAGAAAGAAAGCTTGTATTTCAGGTCAGCTAGTCCAAAACTATATTTGGTTAAAAATGATTTACCTCATAGTGCCATGTGCTAGATGCTTGACATTATTTTAATCTGCATCACAAATCTATGTGGGTGGTACCATTGTTTTCTCCATGTATAGATGAAGAAGGTGAAATTAGAGTCCCTTTGTCGAGGAGGTGTAGCCTATAGGTGGCTGAGCTAAGACAGTGACATAGGCCATCTTACTCTCTAGCTGTTTTTGAAGGACTTTTCACCTCCTTTTTGAGCATGAGTGTTTCGATTTTATGTTAGTGTTGTTTATCTAATGACAATTGCTTTGGCAAGAATAGGTTATTAACTGAGTAAGTGTAGCATTTCTTAGTTAATAATTATTTCAGTTAGAGTCCTGAAAGAAATTAATGAGATACTCAAAATGGATGAAAGAGGAAGGCTTTAGTAAAGACGCTAGTTACAAATGTGTAAATAGTGTGTAGAGAAGCCAAAAAGAGTTGGTAAAATACCTGGGGGGTTAATGAAAATTGGGAGGTAGTTAGCAAAGGGGCAAAAGGGGCAAGCAGATACTGGAGAATAGTTGTATGTTTGTGGCTAAAGAAAAAAGCTGTAGAGGGATACAGCCAACTCGAGAAGAAACAAAGCTAAGGGAATAAGTACAGCTCATTCTCCTTGTACTCTCTGACTTCCTGTAGCTGCCCCACAATCCACTGGCCCAAGCTTAACCCATGCATCAAAAGGATCTGGGATTTTATATATATGGGGGGGTGGTAGGGTGGGTGGGGCTATGGGAAAAAATGAGAATTAAGTTGTGTCTTATACTGGTACAAATCCCCATTATGGAGTGCAATCATGATGTGTATATTTAATGTACCAATAAAGATAATTTAAAAAAAAAAAAAAGGATCTGGGTTACAGAACTCATGCAAGTCAGTCTTCCTGGGTGCTGAGCAGGGTGTAGAAGGGTGGAAATTGGAGAGTCAATCAGTAAAAATATCCAGAATAATACTGTTTTTCTGGTGTCATTTTAGTTGTTTATGCTCATTGTAAAATAGAATCCAGAAACAAATACATGTATAATATCCTCATTAATGGTTTTTTAATGATTCTTTCCTGAGTCAAATTTTTTTCCCAGTTAAGTCACTCATTACACACATGCATACACACACGTAAAAGTTGGGAGGTACACTTGGTTAGGTTTTCTTAGTGGTAAAATGGACCCTAAATTATAAAACTCAATACCATAGACATTATAGAAGTTTGATTCTGGAGTAAGAAACAGTTCTCGGCAAGTGTTCAGTATCTTTGATTAGGTCAATCATGAATCTAGAATTCTTCCATGTCAAACCAGCCCTTGGAGTAGGACCTTGTTATTATCTGCATCAAGCTAGTAGAGGGCGAAACAATATAGAAGACAGGTTTTATGAGCCCTTTGTACCTACTACTATTGTCTAGAATTGCATTACATAGCCACAGATAATTGCAAGGGTTTCTGGGATGCACTCTCAGCTGTGCCTAGGAAGGAATAGGTGAACTCTATTGAATGTCTGTCTGTCTCTGTTAAGAGTTATGCATATTATATGTATATGTGAATAATTTTTCACTTAAATGGTAGCACGTTCATGCTAACTTTGAAGTATATCATTTGTTTAGTTTTTTGCTTATATTTCCTCTTTACTTTTCCTTTCTATCTGTATTAACACCACTTATTCTCAGCCTATGCAGGAGACTCACTTAGAGAACATACTGTGCCAAAACCCATTGTGCACAGTAACATTGTCAACAAATCAGGAATAGAGGAGAACTTTCTCAACTTAATAAAGAATATCTACAAAAAACTTATAAGTATTATCATATTTAATGGTTGGACTCTTCCCTCTAAGATCAGGAAAACACAAGGGTGAATTTTCTCATCACTTTTATTCATCATTTATTCATGCTTAAAATCTTATTTTGAGCACTAGTATAAAAAAAGAAATGAAAAGAACATGTATTGTGAAGGAAGAAATATAACTGTCTTTCATCACAGTTGACATGGTTGTTTAGATAGAAAACCTCAAGGAAACTAAAAATACAAAATCTCCTGGAAGTAATGAGCAATTATTAAAAATAGTGCAAGGTGCAAAGTGAGTATATAAAAGATAATTTCATTCCTATAGGTCAACAATGAACAACTATATTTGCAATTTAAAAATATCATTTACAACTGTATTACTAAGAGAAATGTTAAGCATCAGTTAAATTATGTATGGGATATACATATGTAGACTACAAAATTGATGAAAGAAAACAAACACTTTAAATAATGGAGAGATATTATATGTTTTTCAGATAAATATTGTTACGATATCAGTTCTTTACAAATTTTCTGTGGATTCAACATGTTCTCAAGGAAAAATTCCAGCAAAATAGTTCATAAATTTTAACAAACAGATATTAAAGTTTATATGGAAAGGCAATGAGGGTAAATTATATAATATGAATTTTTAAAAAGCTGGAATGCTTATACTACCTGGTCTTAAGAATTACCATAAAGCTGCAATATTTGAAACACCTTGGTGTTGGTGAAAAAATTGACAAATAGATCAAAAGAAAATAGAGCCTGTAAAGAGACCCATACACATATAGCCAACAATAGTCGAAAAAGTAGTAAAGGCAATTCAATAGAGAAAAGATAGGGTTTTTTTTCCTCAAAACATTGCTAGGACAATTGAATTCACATGTTTAAAAACTGAACTTGAACACAAACCTTACACCATTAGCACAAATAAATTCAAAATAGAAATAAATGTAAGTATAAAATGCAAAGCATAACATGTTGGAAAAAATAGAAAATAATTAGATGATCTTGATTAATGGTGGATTTTTGATGCAATGTTAAAAGCATGACCATGAAAAAAATTGACAAGGTCGTATTTTTTAAAAACTTAAATGTCCTTGGCAAAAGATGTCACAAAGAGAATAGAGAAACAAGCCAACCAACTGATAAAGAATTTTTATCAAAACTACAAAACTGCTAAGGTTCAACAATAAAAAATAACTCTGTTTAAACATGGACAAAAGTTGGGCATTATCTCAGTGTTTCTGCTATCTGTCTCACAAGTATATGCAAGGTTTCTGAGTTTGTTTCACCAGTACCCCCTCAAACAAACAAACAAAACAAAACAAAATAAATAAAAATGGACAAAAATTCTGAAGAGATACAGCACCATGATCCACAAATAGGAAATCACAAACAATGAGACACTACCACACATCCATTAAGAATGGCTAAGATCCAAAACACTGCCAATACCAAGCAGTGGCGAGGACTTCCATATACTGCAAGAACTCTCATATACTCATTGCCAATAGGAATAAGAAAATGTACAACCACTCTGGAAGACAAATTTGACAGTTTCTTACAAAGCTAAACCTAGCCTTTATATACAATCCAGTAATTGTGCTCCTAGGTACTTACTTGACTTCAACCATCACTCTCCTCATTATTTGTCTAGCTGTTTTGAAAAGTTCAAACTACACAATAACCTGCAAACTTATGTTTCTAGCAGCTTTAATCATAACTGCCAAAGACTGGAAGCAACCAAGATGTAATTCAATAGACGAATGAATAAATAGTCACCAGTAAATAGAGCTGAGCTATAATCCACGGATGAATGTTAAATGCATATTTCTAAGAAAGCCAATGTGAAAAGGGTATTATGTGATTACAAGTGTATGACATTGTGGAAAAACTAAAATACAGAGACAATAAAAATGCTAGTGGTTTCCAGGGGTTCAAGAGGAATGGAGAAACGCTTAAGTGGACAAAACCTGAAGATATTTCATGGAGGGAAGCTATTCTGTGTTATACTGTAATTGTGAATGCATGACACAATGTGTTTACCAAAACCCATTGAACTTTACAGAACAAATAATGAAACAATATATCCAATTTTTTAAAAAATCATTTAATAGGTTAGATAAGTCTAATTGTACTACAAATGCATTAATCAACCTTGCTTAAGGGGATGAATAAAAAAAGATGCTAACTTAAATAATTTTGGAAATGAATGGAATCTGAAACTAAAGACAAAAACAACATATGCATTGCAACATACCTGATGGAACCATTTCCCAAATAGGTACAGATGAACAACTCTGTGCCTGTTACTGAACAACTCAACAGGTGGATGTTAGGTGGTGGGCACCAGACTCTCACCACTGTCATGGAAATTTACAGGTAAGCAAGAGGTTGAGGCTAGAGAGATTCAAGCGGTGAGATTTGGGATTAGGATGTGAAAATAAATTCATGTTTAGCTTGATACAGGTGTGCATATATAGAATTATATTTTTACATATGTATATAAACATGAGTTAGTATTAATACACATGTATTTTCATGTTCTGTCTAGAAGGTTCAGAACAACAACATCCCAGTAGCAGGAGCACAGGTCCCAGGTCTTGCTTTATGGTAGCACCTCCAATAAAAGGAACCAGGACTCCCAAAAGAAATGGTTGTTAGGATTTGGGAAAGAGTATGAAAGATGACCTTGGAGTATGTTCTAGCATCATAAAGAAGTGTTAAAATCATAGTAGATACACAATGGTAATATATCAAAGGCCTACAGTTCCAAGTGGACGAGTTCCTAGTGGTCAAGTCCAAAAAAATTTGAACAAAAGAGTAATTATTATTGAATTATAGACAAAACTGCAAATAAATACCCATGAAGCTATAGCCATATATAATGTACTGAGTGAAGAAATAAGTGGAGAGGAAGAAAAATACACACAAAAATATTCTAAATAATTTCTGTAAAAATTCTACCTCTAGGAGGTAAAATATATTTCCCTACACCTTAAGTAGACTGTACACAGTAACTTCCTTCTAAAGATTGAATGTATAAATGGGAAAATTGTTACTCTACAATACGGATGTTCTATAGCCAGCAGTTCAAGGTCAATATCAATTATGTTCAATTACATGATAAAATGTGCTCTTGATAAAAATGATATTTTACTCCTGTAACAGTACTTTGCAAACCCTACAACCTTAGTAAAAGCGTGAGAAAAGAAACTTCAGACAAATTCCAATAAAAGTATAGCCTAAAACTGTATGACAAGTACTCTTTGCACCTGTTGAGGTCTATAAAACAAACAAAGCCTGAGAAACCATGAGGAGCCTAAAGAGATACAAAATCTAAATATAATGTAAGAATCTGGTAGTTTAAAAAATGATCTTAGGTAAAAATTTGAGGAAATACAAATAAACTGTGCGCTTTAGTTAATAATTCTGTATGAACATTGGTTCACTAATTATAACAAATATGCCACACTAATACAAGATGTTAATAATAGGGAAAAGTGCTGTCTTAAAACAAACAAAATAAAATAAAATGGTGGGGGCAGGGGAAGGCAAAGAAGGGGAAGAAAAAAGTGATGATAAAAAGGAAAAAATGGAAATACAGCTTATATACAGAGAGAAGGTGGGAGCTTGAAGGGAGGGCAGGGAAATGGGAAAAAGTAGGAATTAAGGGGACTGGGGATTTAGCTCAGTGGTTCCCACACCTGTCTTGCAAGCTCAAGGGCCAAGTTTCAATCCCCCAGTAACCACATACAATACTGGGCATGGAGATTCACCCCACAGTGCCGGGCATGGTGGGCTCATGCCTGTAATCCCAGTACTGGGGAGGCAGAGGCAGGAGGATTGCTGTGATGTAAGTTGGAGGCTGAGCTCAGGGCCAGCCCGAACTACAAAGTGAGATCCTGTCTCCAAAAAACAAACAAACAAAAAGTAGGAATTAAGGTACATTATGTAAAGGTACAAATTCTCATTATTGAATGTGATCATAATGTATTGCTAATATGTACCAATAAACTCCATTTATTATTAAAAATAAAATAAAATAAATAAAATGGACTGGGAATGTAGCTCACTGGTGAAATTCCTCTGGAGTTAGTCTCCAGTTCTTATGCATGGTTTCCTTGGTTATTACTTTTGAAAAAAAGGCACTATATTCCTATAACTTTGCATCTTGGTTATCTTACTTTACTATACTGTAGAATTGGAAGTCAAATGGTCTCTCTCTCTCTCTCCTTCTCTCTCTTTCTCATATAAAATATCATAGTGCTGGTGCAAGTATACCTAACTTTACATTTACTCTACCATTTTCCTATTCATGGACATCAATTTGTTAAAAAAATTGCCACAAAGAACAATAGTGCAATAAACTCATATGTATATTATTATGTATTGATGCTTTTCTATCAACATAATCTTTTCTAAGGAGTGGATTTCTGAGTAGAAGAGCGCTCATATTTTCAATTTATAGCTCCTGCTAGGTTGTCCTATCAAAAGGCTATCATTATTCATATTTCAAATAACTCATATGAGAGAAGGGATGTTGCTACAGTTTCTACTGTGGTGAGTCCATTGATATGATGTACTGTGTCAGTCACATTATTTTCATTTTTCTGACCACTAGTGACTTTGAGTGTCTTTCTGTAAGTTTACTGGCCTTTCGGATTTGCTGTTCTCTGAGCTGAGCAGTGGTATCTTTTGATTATCCATGCTTTTTCGCACTGTTCACCTTTCTGTTTCAAGTTGCCTGAGGTCTTTGTAAGTGACAACATACACGCCTTTGTCGTCTTTGGCACAGACATACTTATAAAACTTGTGATTTGCCTAAAATGTGCATGTTGTTCTACGATGAGCTAAGCTTCCACAGTAGCACTTTTAATTAATTTGTGTTTTCTGTTCTTTGGATGGCATGTTTTCATTTCTTTGGGAGACTTTCTGAATGATCATACTGGGAATTTCTGATTCAGTGGTAGCTTCTCTAAAAACATCTGCTTTGAACTGAGATTTCCAACTCCTATTTTTTTGGAATCTAATTCATTAATTGCACATAGGTTTGGCTAATAATATAAAAGATCTAAAATAAAAGAGCTCCTAAAGGAGAGAAAGGTCTGGGCTGCTTTGCTTGGTTTGGTCTGAGCTCTTATCCAGGGTCCAGGTTTCTTGTTTCTTTCTGTTTAGATGTCCCGGGGATGTTATCATCCCACTTACAATTTGACCCCCATTATTTCCAGTAGGAAGGGACAAAATAAAGGAAACATTACTCATTACTCCTTCTCTTTAAAAACAGAGCCTAGAAGTTATAAACATCAGTTTTTTTTCACACTGAAGAGGCCAGAACCTTATCAAATAGTCTCAAATCATGGCAAAATGGGCTGAAAATGTAGTTTCTATTCTGAGTGGCTATGTGTCAGGTACAAATTGGAGATTTTCTTACTCTAGGGGCTCAGTTTTTTGTAGTTCATCCTCTCTCCTTTGCATAACAGATAATGAAAACCTTAGGGGAAATAGGGAGGGGCTGTCCCAGTGCGATTATTTAAAAATATCTAAATATATACTGTTGTGGTTTAGATTTAGGAAGCCCCCTGACAGCCTTGTGTGTTCAGACGTGGGGCTTATTGGAAAGCTTATTGGACTTTGTTTACATGTGTGCTTCATCTAACAGATTCCATGAGGACAGGAAAAAGCATATTAGGACTTCACTGCATAATTACTGAATGAATGGAAGGATAGAAAGAAGGATAAAAGAAGTGAGGTGAAAAAGAAGAAAGTCAAGAAAGAAGGGACAGAGGGAGGGAGAATGGGAGAGAGACAACAGAAGGAAGAACTCCAGGTTTTTGTTAGGTTAGGATGAAGTAAAGACTAAAGATTAATGTGGAGCTTGCCTGAAAGGGATCACGGGTTTAGTAAAGCAGACAGCCAAACTTCATCAATTAAATATGCATTTACTGTGCATCTGCTCCAAGCAAACCCTGAATTTGAAAGGCAGAAGTGATCTTTGCTAACACAGAGACTCAGATATGAAGAGGAGGACAGCAGTGTGAGATGTAAATATGAGTAGGAAGGACACAATGTAAGGCTATCCTGTCCACACAGGATAGTAAGAACAAAGGTCAAGAGGTTGCAGAGATGAGGACCTAGTCATAGTCTTATGGCAAGAAATCATTGGGGTCAATTTATGTTTTTATCCCCTTGTTTTTACAAAAGGCTGAAAGAGGAGAGCTGCAATAGGAGTTATTGGTTCAGGATTAAAAACTTAAAAAATTAACTCAGGGAAGGAGGGGAAGGGGAAAAATGAGAATCAAGTCATGCCATATGCTGGTACAAACTCTCAATGTTGAATGCGATGATGATGTGTATTCATAGTGTACCAATAAAGATCTGAATTTTTTTAAAAAAATCAGAAATGAAGAAACCCTTAACTTTTTACTTAGTAGGACTTCTTCATTTTCCTGGAATTGTCTTATAAACAGCTGCTTATTTATTTGGATGATGGTGATATTGATAATTGAATAATACCTCAGAAGACATTCCTAGGAAGTCAAGAAATTGGAGTCCTCACTGCTTCTTGCATCTTCAGCCAAGTGGAAAAGCTACTTCTGAGCCCATGGTGTTCGATGGGTTAAAGGCAGCAAGAAGTTCAAATAGCAGGGTCTACTTTTGCTTTCCTTGAAACCGGTCTGGCTCTAGTGACTGGCTGTGGGGTTGTTTTACAAATTTTAAAAAATATTTATGCTTCATAGAGTAAAAATTTTAAAAATACCAGGAAAGAAAAAGAAACAAGTTGAAATGTCCTACTGTGTCACCATCTAGGAAAATGATTGCACTGATTCTTTTTTTTTTATTTATTTTTTTATTTTTTAGGTTTTTTGAGACAGGGTCTCGCTTTGTGGTTCAGGCTGGCCCTGAGCTCAGCCTCCAACTCACATCACAATCCTCCTGCCTCTGCCTCCCGAGTGCTGGGATTACAGGCGTGAGCCACCACGCCCGGCACGGTGGTATGTGGTACTGGTTGCTGCTGGGTGTGAGTCTCCACACCCAGTATTGTTATGTGGTTACTGGGGAATCAAACCCGGGCCCTTGTGCTTGCAAGACAGGCGCCGGAACCATTGAGCTAACTCCCCGGCCCCTGCACTGATTCTTGATGTGTAGCTGCACAGGCATTCTTTGCCTCCTGCATTCAGACAGGTCCAGTGTCAAATAGGAGAACAACAAACCTGCTGTGGTAGAACCTGGTTTCAAAAGTGGTATGTCTGGCTAGGGATTTAGCTCAATGGTTCTTGCATCTGCCTAGCAAACACAAAGTCCTATGTCTGATCTGTGGTACCACATACCACAGTGCTGGGCGTGGTGGCTCACACCTGTAATCCTGGCACTCAGGAGGCAGAGACAGGAGGATTGCTGTGAGTTTGAGGCTGGCCTGGGCTACAATAAGTTCAGGGCAGTCTAAACTACAAAGCAAAACCTTGTTGAAAAAATCAAACAAACAAAACAAAAACAAAACAAAAGGGCTATATCTATTTGACTGAAAATAAGTATAAGTCCAATCTGCATGCTGTTCCAGTCTCATGGAAATAAAAGTACTCTTTTAGTTTTAAATAAAAGTATTCTTTTTTTAAAAAAAATCTTTATTGGTACATTAAATATACACATCATGATTGCACTCCATAATGGGGATTTGTACCAGTATAAGACACAACTTAATTCTCATTTTTTCCCATAGCCCTACCCACCCGACCACCCCCCCATATACATAAAATTTGTTTCCTTGCTTTTTTGTTACAATCTCAACATTTTCCCCTTTCACCTTATTTTACATTGAGCATTTTCTATTTCACAATATATAATATACAATGCTAGGACTCATTTACATCTTTATTTTCTCATACCAGAGAAAAGATGCGATATGTACCTATCTGTGCCCTATTTATTTCACTTATGAGGATATCCTCAAGGTATGTCCATTTAAG
>PVIR01006746.1:0-23956 GCA_004026965.1 Petromus typicus | reverse complement strand
TAAATAAAAGTATTCTTATAGCTGAGATCATGAGTTCATCCCAAATTTTCACTTTTATGAAGGATGCCTTAGTGAACATACTTTTACAATTTATCTACATCTAAATTTTTGCATACATTTAGTATCTTTAGGATTGTTAAAAATGGTTCACTGAGTCAATGGACGTGTACATTTTAAAGCTTCTGCTTCAAGTTGTCTAGGCTTCTGCTTTCAAGGAAGTGTGGTTTCCCAATGGAATGTGCAGCTGAGTGAAGGACAAGATTGAGACACATCTGCATGAAGTATGTGTTGGTGTGAACAGAGTAAAGTCTGATTGAATCTGATTCTTCGGTGTGAACTTAGAAGGCTGCCTTGCAGAGAACAGTGTTTTCTAGTCTGGGACAGAGGAGACACCGTGCAGCACGAACATGTACACAGGTTGAATGACCATTTTTTATGTCAAACAGGAATCATGTTCCAGGTGGAACTTCACATCTTTGTGAGGTAACAAGCAATGACGACAATGTCCTCTGGTAGAATCTCAGATCAGAGACAAGGGGGAGATGTGAACAGCAGATAAAGCCAAACTCCAAAATGGGAGGAAAGGGGAGCCTGAGGAAGGGGCTCGAGAAAGATTTCTTTTCTTTTCTTTTTTGACACAGGGTCTTGCTTCTGTAGTTCAGGCTGGCCCTGAGCTCAGCCTTGAACTCACAGCAATCCTCCTGTCTCTGCCTTCCCAGTGCCAGGATTACAGGCGTGAGCCACCATCCCTGGCACTGTGGTATGTGGTACTGATTGTTGGTGGGAGTGAGTCTCCATGCCCAGTATTGTATGTGGTTACCGGGGATCAAACCCAGGCCCTTGTGCTTGCAAGGCAGGTGCTGGAACCACTGAGCTAAATCCTTGGTCCTCCAGAAAGATTTCTTATCCTAGATACCTTGCACTCTTCCAACTCCAAGATACTCTGAGCTATTGACCACTGCTGGGCTCCCAACATCTTGTGATGGAGGCATCACACTGGAGCACACGCTGGCACCCGCTTGCAACCTTTGCTAAATTTGTCAGTCACTCTTCTTTACTGGTGATTTGCTTGAAGCCTCAGAAAGGGCACACTTGGGCCAGGGATTTAGCTGAGTGGTTCTGGCATCTTCCTGGCAAGCACAACTTCCTGAGTTCAATCCCTGTATCCACATATAACAATGCCAGGCATAGTGACTCATGCCCACTTGTAATTAGTACCATATGCCACAGTGCTGGCTCAAACCTGTAATCCTAGTACTTGGGAGGCAGAGGCAAGAGGATTTCTGTGAGTTCGAGACTTGCCTGGGCTACATAATTAGCTCAAGGCCAGCCTGAACTACAAAAAGCAAGACTTTGTCTCGAAAGAAAGAAAGAAAGAAAGAAAGAAAGAAAGAAAGAAAGAAAAAATTGAAAAAATAAAGAAGGAAAGGGCACACTTGCTCTGTCTTTTGACTTGAGTAATGGGGCAACTTATGCAATCATCTGCTAAATCTGTAGAAGTTTGAGTCAAATGATGTTGAGTAAGGCTCACTCCATGCACATCAAGAAAATTTAAGAAAAGGAGGAGAGAATGTAAGAGAAGGAAGAGAGAATCATTAAATTCCCTTCTGGCCATGAGGTTCTATGAGTGTGTGGGCTGACATGCAGATGACTATCATCAGTGCAAAGCAAGCAGCAAGCCTAGAGAGCTTCCCATGGCATTCATTTGAAGTTTAGATTGTGCCCTTGGGTATCTCTTCACTGACTGGTGGGCAAAAGCTTCCTGAGGCTAGAAATAACTGTTTTCCTAACAACCACCCCCCCCACCACAACAACAACACTATAAGAGAAATGAAGGAGTTAATAGGAAAAAGAACACTTGAAGGTTGGAGATGGGGTGGTGGAGTAAAAACCTTTATATCCCTACAAAACAATTTTACTAATGGGGGGGTTGGGGAGTTAGTGAGGCAGGCTGGCTCACAGCTGGAACATCGGGTGACCTCTGAGTGGCCTCGACTCAAAAGGAGATGGTCAGAGAAGGGTTGAAGTGGAGAAGGTCGTAAGGCACACAGTAGAGGTGAAAAAACCAGAATGGGCAGCCTCTTGGCTTACAAGAACATGGATTTGGCAGCACTGGTGGAAGGGGAACTTGCAGCTTTATATACCAACTATCGAACAAGTGTTGTTAAATATTGCTTGCTGTGAATTAAACTTCTCGCTATAACTGTGCCAAGAATGTTCAAAAGGACTTGGTGCAGGGGCAAATAAATCCAGTTGCTTTAGTATAATAGATATGCCCAGGTATAAATACACTAAATAAAGCACAATATTCATAAAGTCCTTACTATAGCTATTTAATGGCTGACAAAGACAACCAAAAAGGTGTGTGTGTGTGTACACATCTATGCAGAAGGTTTAGATATGTATGTTGGAAGATCCTGTGAACATTAACTTGAGGTTAAAAATAAGAAAGAGAAGTTAGGAATCTTTCCAAACATTATGAATTCAAGTAACATTTATGTATATCTATTGCACTAAACCCTGCCTTGGGCCCCATTTTTACATCAATGAAAACAAAGTGATTTTTGGACCCAGAGGGATAAACACTTCAGAAATTGACACAACGTCAATGTAGTATTATCACTGCTAAAAGAAGTTAGTTCAGATGCTCGGGTGTGTGTGTGTGTGTGTGTGTGTGTGTGTGTGTGTGTGTGTGTGTGTGTGTGTGTGTATGAATATGCCCTGGAGATGACGGAATAAAGGAAGAACTGTCTGTAGTGAGAGACATTCAAAGCTTTTAATGAAAAGGTAGCATAACCCAGTGTGGAAGGAATTAGACTTGACATCCAGTAGGGGCCATATGAGAGGAGTGATGGTGGTCTGTGACGGAACTGAGAAAAAGGATGGGGAATCTTAGTGGTGGACTTTTTAAAGATCTTTATATATTCTAGAAAGTAGTCTTTTGTCTGAGGAACAGCTAGTAAAATATTTTCTCCCAACATATAGGTTGTCTTTTCACTCTCTTGGTGGTTTTCTTGTTGTACAGAAGCTTTTTTAATAAACGAGGTACCAATTATTGATTCTTTCTGCTAGTTCCTGTGCAGTAGAGCTTTTGTTCATAAAGTTTTCCTTTATGCCAATGTTTTCAAGAATTCAACCTAACCTATCTTTCAGCAGATTTAGTGCTTCTCTTTTTAATATTTAGATCTTTAATCCACTTAAATTTCAGTTTAGAGCATAGTGAAAGACAAATCTAGTTTTAATATTTGGCAAGTAGAAACCTGGTTTTTCTAGTACCATTTATTATTATTATTTTTAATGAAAATTCTAAAATCTATTTATTCATTGTATTTTGATAAATTTTGGACTGCCCTTAGTTTTACCATTATTTTTTAAAAATTGATTTTATTGATACGTTTTATACCTACAATGTACTCACATACCAATAAAATCCAATAAATCTAGCACCATGTATTAAAGAGGCTATCTTTCCTTCATTGAGGGTGTTTGGCATCTTTGCCAAAGATTAGGTGGCCTTTTATGTCTGGAGTTGTTTCTGCATTTTCTAATCTGTTCCATTGCTCCTCTGGTCTGTTTCTTTGCCAGTATCATGCTGTTTTATCACAGTGGCTTTGTAGCATAGTTTCAAGTTGGAGATTATGATACTCCCTGTAGTGTCCTTACTGCCTAGAATTGCTTTTGATATCCTAGATCTCTTCTGGTTCCAAATGAATTTTACTACAGTTTTGCTTTTTAGAAAAACCAAATCTTTATTTTGAAATATGCATGGGTGAAATTATATTATGCACAGGCTTTGCTTCTAAATAGTATGTGGGGTAAATATGGGTAGAGATAAAACAAGATTTGCCAACTAACATTGTTTGAAGTTGAGCGACAGATACATGGGGGTTCATTATACCATTCTGTCTTGTCATATATAGAAAATTCTTCCTAATAAAAAAGAGAAGGAGGGCATTATATGAGTTGATCAGAAAACTGTATTTTCCTATATAACTTCTTTGACAAAGTGCATCAGGATTTCTGATTTCCTATGTCCAACACAGGTTGTAAAATTTAACACAATAATTAAACCAAATTCAGGTAAACACTAATCAATAAAAGAGTATGGGGGATATATTGCATGTGTCAAAAGTTGCAAAGACCAGAGGGTCTACTTAAGGAGCAGCTTCAAACGAAGTCAACAAGATTGCCTCTAAAGGGGAGGAAATGGCTCCCATAGAAGCTACTGAGAAAATATCCAGATGTCTTTTCTGTAAAGAATTGATATCTATGGCAAAGAGAACCTCTGTCATGTAGTACAGTTAGAAATACTTGGGTACTAAGCTACCATGGTGGCAGAATATAGTATAGTGGCTAATTGTGTTTTCATTCCATTGCATGAGCTGACAAGAAGGCACAGAACCAAACCTTTGTGGAAATCACACATTTGATTCTCACCACAGGAATCCTGGTGGGCAGGTGAAGTGCCTGCCACGGCTGCCTTAGAATGCTGCAGGTTTAACCTGGCCTGCTTGCTCTAGTTTGGGAGCTGGAGCGTCTCTTACATAGCAGAGAGTAGGGATGCCACAGGCTCTGCATCAATAGATTCCCCAGGGTGCTTTCTTGCCAGTTGAGAGTGAGGAGCTCAGCTGTTCACATCATTAGTGTGATTTGTTTGTTCAATTCCCAGAAACAGCTGTGGGAGGGTGAAGGGTGGCTGGATACCGAAGCAACATCTGTGAGGAGAAAATAGATTTCCAAAAATGCCAACTGAATAGCAGAAACTCTTGTTTCCCTTTGCACCTGTGACGAATGCCACTTGATTTTCTTTTCTTCTTTTTCTACCAGTGTCCCTCTCGTTCTCTCACGGCATTTGGAACCATTGAATGATGAGTTTCTGTGTGATTAGTGGTTTGTAAATCAACAAGTTTTGCTCAGCAAGTCTGAGTTATACGTATGTTTGTGAAAGTCCTTGTTACAGATCGGGACCACGGAACTGGCATTCTGATGTGCCTGTCCCCATGGGCAGCCTCTTCTCTGCTTGGGTTCCTTACAATAGCCGAGCAGCAAAACTTATTTGACATAATCTCAGTCAAAACCCACCTGCTTAGCAGGGTCCCATCTTACCTTTTACAAGACAGATTGCCTCATACAATATTTCAGGTCTCAACCCATCATTCAAAACCATAACCAGAAAGATTTAACACAGAAGAGCAGCTGAAGGAGAAGAGCAGAAGATCCTAAAGAACATCCCGCCTCCAACACACCTGGAGTAAATAATCTGAAAAGAGAAAACTACTTCTTATGGTTTTTTTCACCTGGTTGCAAGTTTCATAAGCTGGTAAGAAAGTTTTCAAAGATAATCAATTAGGTATGGAATTATTTCTTCGGTGTTGTGATACCGACAACAGAGACCTACAGCACTCTGCTCTCCTTCCTTTATCTGGTGTGGTGATGATGTATTTGTTTCCATGTCTGTCCACCAGATAGACTGTGCCCTCCAGGGCAAATATCTTATCTAATTAATCTCTGCAACACAGTAACAAGAAAAGGTAACAATTAATTAAATATTTCCAGTGAGTGAATGGATGGATGGATGAATGGAATGAAAAAAGTGCCTCTCTTTCCATTCAATGACTAGAACTAGGAGTGGGTGGGTGAATAATTTTGTCTATACCATGAAAGCTTAATAAATGGTCAGCTGAACTTATCAACATATGAGCACTTAGTACAAATTAGGACAATTCTAGAAATGGTTAGATGAACTCTGAAGAAGTATAAGGTGCAATTTGTCCTGTATATTACTTAAAAAGTCATTGGGCAATAAACGGAGATGCCCGTGAAATAGTCAAGCAACAGAAAGAGATGGTCTTATATCCAAGGACCAGATGGTTGACATTAACAAGTTCTATAGAAGTTTCGAGAAATGAGATGAGAATTTGGCTCCCAGTAAAAGAATTAAAGAAAGCAGAGATGAGGAGAAGGCACTGGAGCTAAGATACTGTTCAAGGTGTCAGATAGAGGTTACACCCTTGCGGAATGTTAGCAAACAGAGTCAGGCAAGAAAATACATGCAAAATTAATCAGAGCACAATCCGTGAAACATAATCAGTAAATCGAGTTTTGTCAGAAAGTTGCATCTAAGAGTACTTGTTAGAGTCCTCTTAAGTAGAATGTACTTGTTTACTGATGTGCCTTTTGAGTGACTAATCTTGGAGTGCACATTGTTCAGGCATATCTAATTATAATACAATCAAGAACACAACATAGAAAAGCTTACCATAACAAATGATGTTGGTTGGGGAGACCAGCATGGCAAGATGTTTTCCTTAAACTTTGCACTTTGCAAGGCCTGTGCTTAAGGGATGTAAATGCATTTAATATACACAGGAGTCAGCAATAATCAGCATCACAATTCACATAGAAATCTTTACCTGTTCATGTCTTTTTACTTTGGTATTTAGCTTTTTAGTTTGGAAATTTAGACTCCCTTAAGTGGTCTCGCAGCAGCAATGAAAAATCAAATAGTAGCTTTACGTCTCATGCAAGGTAATAAGCATTTACTGCTTATCTGTGCACTCATGCACCTTTTCTTAGCAACATCCCTGATTCTATCAAGTCTTTCACCATAGTTAGGTAGACTAGATTCTTCTCTAGAGAGTTTTATTCTTTTATTTAAAAAAAAATTTTTTTTTTATTTTTTAGGTTTTTTGAGACAGTGTCTCGCTTTGTGGTGCAGGCTGGCCCTGAGCTCAGCCTGAAACTCACATCACAATCCTCCTGCCTCTGCCTCCCGAGTGCTGGGATTACAGGCGTGAGCCACCATGCCCGGCACTGTGGTATGTGGTACTGGTTGCTGCTGGGTGTGAGTCTCCACACCCAGTATTGTTATGTGGTTACCGGGGATTGAACCCGAGTCCTTGCGCTTGCAAGACAGGCGCCGGAACCACTGAGTTAACTCCCCGGCCCTCTAGAGAGTTTTAAACTGAAATCTATAGATTTGATGTGTGTCTGTTGGTGGACATGGTAATAGATAAAACTTAGGTATTATTGCTCATGTTTTGTACTACATACAGTATTCTAACATGCAGAGACAGAGAACAAAGCTGAAGCAAAGATGGAACCTGCAGTGTAAGACAGGACAGGAGCTGAGGCGACAGAGACATGGTGTTCCCATGTGCTCATCTGTTCCTGAGGTCCAGTTTCCTCTCTGCCCTTGCTTCAGCTTGCCTCAGTATCTTTTCACTAATTTTTTGTTTTTGTCTCCCCAGGTCTACATTGATTTTCTATTATGAGCACGTTCAAAGTATGAGTACACTTCATTCTGAGTACAAATTAATGGCTGTGCCACTCATTAACATAAAGTGCATTTTCAGGATGCACAAAAGTGGGTGATGGAGCTATGGAAGCATTTAAGCACAGAATACTCTGGTCAAATTTGTCCTTAGGAAGGTCACTAGTAAACATGTGCATGATGAATGGGGTAAGAGAAGACTGGAAATAAGGAGAAAAGTTGGGAAGAAGAGCCACCTTTGAAACTTTCAACACTATTTTACTCAGTAGGAACCAACTCCCCCAAAATATATTTAGGTTCTTTTAAAAAAAGAATCTTTGGGCCAAGGATTTAGCTCAGTGGTTCCATGTCTGCCTGGCAAACACAAGGTCCTGAGTTCAGTCCCCGATAACCACATACCAGAACGCTGGGCATGGTGGCTCATGCCTGAAATCCCAGCACTTGGGAGGCAGAGGCAGGAGAGACTTCTGTGAGCTCGAGGCTGGCCTGGGCTATATAGTGAGTTCAGGGCCAGCCTGAACTACAAACCAATACCTTGTCTCAAAAAAACTAAAAAAAATAAAATTAAATTAAAATGAAACTGTTAACCCCACATAACCAAGAAACAATACCTTTATATGAGCATTCTTCAACTATTCTGTAGCTTGTCTTGGATCATTGTTAAATGTCCTTTGCAATGGCTACTCTTAAAGTAAAATTGAGTTCTATCTGTTTGTCTCCCTTCTCCCTAAACTCCCTCTTGTTCCTCCCACTCTACTTTCTTCATCTTCTGATTAACTCTGAACTACGGTAACTCATTTAGGGTAAAAAAAGGAGGGTCTCAAAAAAGAATTTGAACAGGAAAGGATTTGTATAGAAATACCATTGTAGATTTTTATGGCACGAAGCCCAGATCACCTACTCTCTAGCATCTAGAGTTGAATCACAAATATGGAGAGAGATCCAAGATTACTAATGAGATGTCTTCATCTGCCAAGAAGCTAAGTCGATATCAGAAAAACATTCTCTTGCATGGCATCTGTCTGTAATACTAGCCAAAGAGTTGTATAATGGCCAGTCACAATTGAAAATGACCTTAATTTTGCTGAATTCAGTTTTCTGGTGTGTCCATTTCTCCTCATCTTGCATCCTGACAGTGGCAATATACACGGAAGTGACTCCTAATTGTGATTCAAATTGCAGAATGTGAGGTTCACAGATGTGGTAACTTTTCTCAGCAGAATGAGAGGGGTAGGTGAGTAAGAAATCTAGAAAGACTTAACAAGTCGGGGTCATTGTTCAGTAAAGTAGACATAGACAAAGCATGAGCAAGACTATCTTCCTCAAAAAAGAATTTTTACACAAGGCACCAAGAATTTAACTGAATGATCTGTAGTTGAGGAAGTAACAGTTAACTCTTGGGAACAGAAGAGTAGTCTTCCAGATGGCCCCAAACACTCTTTGAGCCCCTGCTTCTGGTTCTCAGGGTTGTACCTGTGGTGCCACAGGGGCCACCGAGTTCTATGGCTGTTGTTTGTTTAGACTAGTAGGTTGTTGGCAGGATAGACCCTTGATTCAGACTCGGAAGAGGGGGAGCCTGACCTTGGCTCTGTACTTCATGTCTGTGCCATGTCATTGACTTATATAACTTGTGTGCTTCAGTTTCTGTCACTGCAGAAGGGACCATAATCACCACACATCCTACTTTGCAGAAATGTTAGGATCAAAGGAACATAACGCATGTGGAATTGCTTTGTCAATTGTAAAAGATATGATTATTGTTGGTGTCAGATTCATTTATTGTTCTCATTTTGGAGAACACTGAGACAGGAGAAAATCTGTGTCAGTTGCTATGCTGTTACAACTCCTACTTACCCATCACTCGTTATTTTTAAGCTTACCAAGCTCTCTACTTTCTTCTTTCTGAGCTTTACCTGAGAACTCGTAGACCAAGTTGATCCAGCTTTCTCTTGCCACTGAAGCGCCTCTGATATATTATTTGATAAACAGCCCTTGTAGATGATCGGAAAGCCCAGGCTGAGTCAACGCAATACCAAATCAAGAGGACTTCAGTCCACAACTATCAAGCCATTGATTGATCTTTAGATATGTACAGCCTCAATGTCCTAATATAAAAATGGGGCAAGCTCATGGTCATTTGTTTAAGCAATATCTGGTTGCCTTCTACTGCTCTGAGTATGAAAGGAAACTGCCAGATAAACCCAAAGGAGTATTTTCTTAATGACATCCCTCGGAACAGAGATGAATGGACAGCATTGCCATTTCCATGAAAACCGAAATTGTAACAGGAACTCCATCATTTCTGTTACCTAATGATTCATCCACTTGCTGCTGCTGGGATAACCTTTTTTTTTTTGGTAAATAATCTTTGCTTAATAGAATAATAACTGACTTTTGCAGTTTTTAAACAGTGCTTTTACATACATTATCTCTCAGTGGACTCATTTTATCCTTACAAGTACCAACTAAGTAACTCTGTCTTTTTATCAAGGTTCCTGAGAATACATTGTCATTGCTCTTTCTCCATTATTACTTCTCAGTCATTTTTCAAGTATTCTCCCATCCACTGAATTTGTCTTGATCTAACCATGACCAAATGTTATTGAACTACTAACTCCAATGGTCTCTTCTCTGTTCTTGTTCAACTCAGACTCTTTGTAGCATTTGGTTCTTTTGGACCATCCCTTTCTTCATCAAACTTCCATCTCAATAATATTCTCTACCATCACCCTATACTAGTCACCTTGGTGTGCTTTTCTTCTTCTGTCCACTGGAAACTGTTGCTCCTGAGGCATGACGCCCGCCGCTCTTTCATCCTTGTATATTCTTTCTCTAGGCTATGTCATCTATTATAGCTTGAGTTATCACCTTTAGTACCATCTAGATGTCCAATCCAGACTTAACCTCTTTTTAGGCTAAAATCCCTCACTTCTAAAGATTTATCATGCTTTGCTATGTGAATGGCTATGTGCACCTCAATCGCAACATGTCCCAATACAACTACATTCTCATAAACTTATGTCCTCTCTCTTGTTAATGATTCTATAATTTGTCCAGTTGTCTAAGCTAAAGTCCTTTATTTCTCACTTTTCATTTCCTTCCATATTGAATTGAATATTTCTTCTAAATATTGCCTCAATTTTTCGTCTGTTCACTGTCTTAAGTTTGCATGACAGCAAAAAAAGTTTCCTATCTGTCTCAGACTATTTTCTGTCTCTTCCTCCAACTCATCCTCACTCAGCTGTGAGGCGATCTTCTTAAACACACAGATAGGAAGGAGTTTAATACTTCCATTCATAACTCCCCAATGGCTTATTTCTGACAAGTTAGTGTCCCAGCTCCTTACCATGGACCTCCAGGTTTATCATGTCTACAATAAATCCTTATTTCTTCATCACTTCCACTAACACTTTTCATTCCCTCTCCAGTTAAATTGAACTATCATATTTTCATTTTTCTAAATAAAAACACTTTTTAGATTAAGTTTTGAATTATGCAACCTGAGAAGAGAAAGAAACCATGGAAAAATCAAGTAAGAGGAAGAGGAGGAGACAGAAAATAAATTTTAAAATATAGATTTTGTGATATATCGCCTTCCTCTTTCTAACTTAATTTGATCCATCTACGATCATCATTCCCATTTTAAAGATAGGAAAACTGAGGCAGAGACTTACCAGTAGTAACACAGCTAAGATAACTAACATTGAGCCAGGACTGGAACCTTTTTTTATGACTACTGATTCTGGCTTCTTTATATTCTCCCAGAAAAGGATTACAAACTTAGAAGGACACACCAGACAATCACACATTCCCTTTAAGGCAAGACAACCTCCAAATGTACTGAATGAAGCCTACTCTTTGCTGTTTACTACTGATGGAAGGAAGTAACTATAGTCATTAGAAGTGTCAGAACAATGGAATTTGTATATAAAACACATTTACTGGAGAAATATATCAATTCTCAATTATACTAAGAACTGAGACTATAATAATTATAGATACAATCTCCTGACTTTTTTGCAGTCACAGGACTCTCACTTGCTGCTTGTTCCAACAGACATTGGGTCATTCCCCCAAATACGACCTGGTAACTTCAGGGTTTTATCTGATTTTACCTTCTTACCTTCAATAGTTTTGTCAAAATAACCAGGTGTCATCAGCCTGATGTCTGGAAAGTGGCCAGTAAAGAATATGTAAAACAACTGAAGACTTAGGACTGAGATGAAAAATTGGAGGCTGGTGAAAAACATTGCTATGTTTCTAGGGCCATAATGCTAGTTATTCTTAGAATATGAACAATGTGTGGTCAGAAAAAACTAAGAAGTTCATGGCCAGACATTGGCTTCTATTTTTGCTTTATTGCTTTCATTTTAAGACTAATTTGGGGTAATTAATAACACTTGGAATTTTATTGGCGAAAGCCTAGTGTATCTTATCAGAATTAAGCAGCTTATTTAGAAGGGTTATGGCATTCTCAAATGTGGTTTTATTTAGAGTTAGAGGACAAAGTTTTCCCCCAGATATCCAGCTCCAGTTTTATGAGAAAAGTCATAGAAACTTAGATTTGTGGATAACTATTTAAAATAAACCTTGTTGGAATGTGAACTGAAATTTTAGAATTTCTTTCTTTCTTTAATTTATTTATTTTTTGTGGTATCAGAGATCAAACTCTGACCCTTGTGCTTCCAAGATAAGCATGGTATCACTTGAGCTAAATCCTCGACCTTGGAATTTTTTTACTTGAAGATACTTGCTAAACAACATTTTCAGTCATGTATATCATGAGGAAATTGTATCTAGAATGTGCAAAGAACTCTTATAACAAAAATAAAAAGTCAAATAGTTCAATTTAAAATGCATAAAGAATGTGAATGTTTTCCTAATGAAGACACACAAATGGTTAAAAATCATATGAAGTGATATTCAACATTATTAGTCATCAAGGAAAAGAAAACCAAAATCACAGTGAAATAATACTTCGTACAAATTAGGATGGATAAAACCAAAAAGTCAACAATGATAAGTCTTTGCAAGGACCTGGCGGAGCTGAAGCCCTTATACTGCTGAAAATGTGAAATGGTGCAACCATTGTGGAAAACAGGCAAGAAGTTCCTCATTAGTTAAACTAAGAGTTAATGTATGCCCTGATACTGTAATTCTACTGCTAGGGATGTGCACAAAAGAATTGAAAGCAGGGATTCAGGCAGATATTTTTATGTCATTTTTCATAGAAGCATCAGTCACAATAGCTGAAAAAGAGAAACACTCAAATTTCCATCAACTAGTGAATGGAGTAAATAACATGGTATAGATAAACAATTCCCTGTTATTTAGACATAAAATTAAATAAAGTTCAAATTGACACTAAAACACAGATGAACCTTGAAAACATTATACTAAATGAAAGAGCCAGTTATAAAACAAACCACAGATTGCATGATTCTGTTTGTATGAAATATCCCAGACAGGTAAATTTATTTTGTTTTATTTTTTAAAGACCTAATTTTATTTTTTCTCTTTATTGAATTTATTGGCACATATTAGGTATACATTATTATCACATTCAATATTGAGAATTTGTACTTGTACATGATATATCTTCTCATTTTTCCCATTCCCTTGCCCTCCATACAACTCCCAAACTACTACATACATAAGCTTTGTTTCCAGTTTTTTACCTTTACTATCAATTTTTTTCTTTCCTTTCTTTGCTTTCTCTTGTCCTCACTCATTTCTCCTTTCTCTTTGAACATTTTCTTCCTATTTCACAATATCTATTATACATTTTGGGCCCCATTTACACCTTCAGCTTCTTATACTAGAGAAATGACATGGTATTTACACATCTGTGTCCTATTTATTTCACTTATGGATAGGTCCTCAGTTGCATCCACTTAGCTATAAATGTCTCTAATTTATTATTCTTTGTGGCTAAGTAGTACTCCATTTTATTAAAAAACCACATCTTTATCCAGTCTCCAGTTGATGTGCATTTGAGTTGTTTCCAAGATCTAGCTATTATAAACTGTGCCACTATAAACATGGATGCATATATGTTGCTGTGATATGATGCTTTTAATTCATTTCTGTGTATATCTAGCAGAGAAATAACAGGTTAAAATGGGACCTCTACCCCTAGTTTTTTGAGGAATCTCTACACTGATTTCCATAGTGGGTTCACCAGTCTACATTCCCACCAACAATAGAGAAGGGTTCCTTTTCCCAAAAGCCCCACCAGCATTTGTTGTTGGTTGATTTCATGATAGCAGCCATTCTTTGTGGAGTGAGATGAAATCTCAGTGTTATTTCATCTGCATCTCTTGAATGACTAAGTGATCTTGAACATTTTTTTATATGTTTCTTTGCTGTTTTTACTTCTTTACCTGAAAAATATCCTAAAGAAGCAAATTTAGAGACAGAAAGTCAATTGATTACTTAGGGCAGGTAAAACAATAGGGAATTGTTTTGGTGCTTCCTCAGGTACTAGAGACAGGAGTTCAGAGGTAATTAAGATGCAGAAGCCCTTAGGAGTTTACAATTTAAGGAAACATGCTGGAAGAGAAACAGCTATGAAGAGAGAGTTAAAAATTCTTAGAGCTCAAGGCCTCTGAGAAATAATGAATAGTTATGAATGATGCAATCAAGGAATGCTTTAGCTGAGAGGCAGAATTTAATATGGGTCGAAAAGTGTGTATATGAATTGAATTCAATAAACAAAGCCTGAGGGTGTTGCTGGAGCCAGGGTGTGGAAGGAAGCTCATTCCAAATTGAAAGATCAACATGTGCATGGGAATGGCGCCTATGGGTGTGTAGCACGGTAAGGGAGCAGACAAGAATTAGATGGGGCCTATGGGTGTGTAGCATGGTAAGGCAGCAGACAGGAATTAGGTGGGACCTAAGGAGCAGGGAAGGCTGTTTGGAGAGATGAGTCTGGAAAGATAGCCTGAGGTCAGATGCCTGAGATCATGGAACAGTCCTGGAGACAGATTTCCCCAAGTTTGGAATAGCCCCTGAAATGAGTCCATTTCACACAGCTACAATGTATTAAGTACTCTGTAGAGTCATAAAGTGGCCTCTATCATTCTACCACCTATAGTTGTGTATTAGCCAAGTCATGTAACCTCTCTGGATATTACTTTATTTAAATTTTAAATAGGGACAGCATCCTATTCATTAGGTTGCATATTGATCAAATGAGATAGGACCATAGCAGATGCTGGGGGCTGGACAACCTAACATCTATGACCAGCCCTATCCTCTCTTCACTGTATTTACAAGAGAGACTTGAAAAGTTGAATACTTGCCAAACTTCCCTGGAACTATGGGGTGGCCACGTAACAGTGATGTACTTATGGCTAATAATACACAAACAAAAGATGGCCAAGGGGCTCCTGGAACAGTTTTTATTTCTGAAGAAAAGATATAGATATTGTTAACGCTGCCTGCTTCCCTCTAATTTCTGCTTTGACTGTAGACATGCAGGGCTCTTATAGTTATCTTGCAGCTGAATTACTGGCAACAAGGAAGTTGAAAAGCCAACATGTAAGGAGGGAAGTCAGTACGGAGAGACTATGAGAGAGTCTAGACTCTTGATGGTACCAATGGATGAATGCCAACAACCAGTTATCTGAACTGATGTGAGCAAAACAGCCTTCTACTTGTATGACTCACTGTTAGTTGGGCTTGCTGTTACAAGTAGCAAAAAGCATCCTTCATTGATACAACGTTTATGAAAGAATTTGATAAGCCTAGCACAGCAATTTACAAAGATAAAGAATGATTTTTGGATGAGAGATATATGATTGGAGTTGCATGTTGATAGCACAATAAAGAACAAATTAGAGAGATGAATTTCACAGAGAGAATATTAATTAGGTAGCATTGACAAGCATGCATACAATAAATAATGGCAGTGTGGTAGCAGTGAGGATTGGGAGGGGAGCCAGGAGTCAGAGAGAATAGGGAGGGGGAATGGGCAGGACCTCACAGCTGATGGGACATGGGCAGTGCACAGCAATGGGAAGGTTTGGAGATGCTTTGAGAGCTTGAGTCCTATTGACTGACAGGATGGCAGAACCCTACACTTGTAAGATGGAAATAAATACAACTTTAAGAAGAAAGATCTGGGTTCAGTTTTTGACATACTGATATTGAATTGCCTGTTCACACACCCAGGAGGTTGCTGAAAATACAGTGCTTAGAAAACATATGGAGATAAGGACATGAGTAGCTTCAGAGTACAGGTGGCAGCTGAAGCTGTGGGAGTGGGTGCAATTGCTCACAAGGAGAGAAGTTAATGAAGGAGAAGGTGGCCAGAGATGAGGAATTGGGGAAGGGGTTTCTTTCTGTAACCATTGGAAGAAAATGAAAATGAGTTCCGAGGATACTAAGTATTCAATGACTCAAAAAATATTTGTTGAATGCCTCCTAATAGGCGTGACACTGGGCTCGAGGCTGAGCAAGCAGACAGGTAGGAAGGGAACCAGGAATGTGTGGTACTGGGAGGGTGCGGAACAGGAGCGGCTGGACAACGGTATCAAATGCTGAAGACGAGTTAAGTGGGATGAGAAACGAGAACTCTTTCCTTCAGACACATTCATCTGAATTCCTTTAATGGGAGTTTATTGTTAACTGTAATAGTCTGTCTGGAAGATAAATGCTAAATTAATTTGGGAACTGACTTCTAAAACTCTCAAGTGGCCTACATCATTGAAAAGAGGTTCAAATTCTATTATATGAGATTGAATTGCTTTCTGCAGGTGGTTGTGCAGCATTCTGCCCTAGAGATCTGTTTGTAAAATATGGTTTCTGTCCACTTCCTCCTAGCAGCGTGAAGAGCGGTGGTGTGAGCAGCAGCGCGAGAGCATCACAAACTCAATGCTCTGCACATGGAAATTAGAGCTCTTTGCTCAGACCTCTATTAGATCCCGGCTCTGATGCTGTGTGATAATCACCCAGTTTGAGCCATCTTTTCTTTTCTTTACTTACGTTATGAGTATTAGTTTTGTCTCTCTGAACAGACTGAAAGCTTCCCTAGGATAGAAGATTTTTTTCTTTCACTCCTATTCCTCACAGGGCTGGACAAAGAAGGCAATTCAATACATATTTTATATGTCATGGCAATGAGGCCAATGTAGTTTTATAAAATGTCAGTGTGAATTTTATGAAGCATACACTTAAAAATGCTGATGCCAATTTAAATCTCAATATCAAGAACCTTGTTATCTAATTCTAGAAGCATAGGGTTAATTTGGAAGGATGTAAAGAAAGTGTGTACATGAGGTCACTAGCCTGAGTGATTGTCTTGGGCTGCAGAAGTAAGAAAGAGAAATCAGATCTGGTTTGCACTCAAGCTCAGCACCACTTGGCAGTAATTTCATGGCCATCTGAGGGGAAAGTTGGAGTAGTGCCAACAGGATGAAACAATCAGTGTTTAAGGACACGTGTTTGGGATCAGTGTGGGCTCCCTCAACAACGGGTTCACTGGGACTTTTTTCATAAGGTAGTTCAATAAACATTTATTGTACTTAAGGCACGCAAAAGTGTATTGATCCAGTCATTAAATATTACAGCTCCTTTGTGCTCAATATTAGGATATTCATCTCCTCTCACTCTATACTCTCTCCTTAGGTCATTTCATTCACAACTTCTGCTTCAATTTTTACCCACAGGCAGATCATGCACACATTTGTGTCTTCAGGTCTGTGCTCTAACATCCGGACCTATATATCTAGCTGCCAGCTTGACATCTCCTATTGGATGGCTCCCAGAAATTTCAAATGAAACAGATCTCAAGAGAGCTCATGTTCTTCTCTCTCTCTCCACCGTCTTCTTCAACCAAGGCTGGCTCTCTTCCAGTGTTCTCTGTTTGGCTGATGACACTTTCATCTATCTTGTTCCAGGAGCCAGAAACCTAGTAGTCATCAATGACACATCCTATTTCTTCATCCTCATATCCAGTGCCTCAGGAAGTCCCAACCATCACTTCAACCTGAAAAATATAAGCACATCTGCTCACTTTTCTCTGTGGCCACTGCCAGAATCTTAGTTCCATCCGCATCTGCTCTCACCTGGTTTAGACTGTTGCAAGCTTCTCAATTGGTCTCCATTTCCATTTTCTTCATCCTCGAGTCTTCAGTTTGATCTCTATCAGAAGGCAGAGTGAGTGTTTTGATGTACAAGTCTGGTCATGCTACCCCACTCTAGAAAATCTTTCCATGGTAGACTCCTTGAGATAAAAAACAACATTTACTTAGTTTAAAAAGCTTGTAATGATTGCCAGGCATTCAGGTGATTCAGCAAGTATATTTTTGTCAGTTAGCCCAAACAGAATTTTGAAAGCAAACTTAAAATCTTCAAAATTATAGCATCTTTGGAAATTAGAGCATTGCATAAGGCTTACTGTTGCAAGTAATGTAAACTTGCTTCTTTAACTATTGTGTCTTATATTTATATCTCTACTATATTCAATGTAAATTAACTTTTTCAAGATAATTTGGTGATTCTGACATCTCCCTTCCTGTTAACTTCACATGTCAAACATTTCTCTTCTTGTGTTCCCTTCAATGTATTTTTGAATGAGACACGTGCATGCATACACGCGCGCGTGTGTACACACACACACACACATACACACACACACACTGGCTCATATGGTTGTGGAGGTTGGCAAGGAAGGCCTGAAATCCATGGAGCAACCTATCAGGGAGGGCAGGGCTGGAAATTTTTACATGCAAGCAGACAGTGAAGCAGAATTTCTTCTTCAGTAAAACTTCAAATTTGTTTTTAAGAACTTTCAACTGACTGGATAGAGCCTAATCAGATGAATCAGGAAAATGTTCTTAAACTCAACTGTAGGTGTTAATGACATATACAAAACACTTCTGCAGCAAAACACTAGGTTAATGTTTTGAGGAATAACTGAGGATGGTAGCTTAGCTATTTTGACATATAAATCTGACCTTCACATTTGAAGTCAATATTTTTTGACATATATTGTAATCTATAGGCAGGAGCTAGACTTTTGGATGGCTATCACTCTCAACATTCATAGGCTAGCTCCTGCAGAGTGTATCAAAAATACTGTGAAGAATAATTAGGACAAAAAGCAAGAGAACTAGACTTGCAGGGAGGAAGGAAAAAGATCTCTGGGGTTGAAATACTGAGAACTTTTAAACATGAGAAGGATAAATTGAGAAAATCTTATCAGATCATAATGTATACTTAAAATGTACCAATAGACTAACAAAAAGAGAAAACCTTACCAGGAGGAAGTCAACCTTTAAAGTTTAGGTGTTTATGCCTATCAACAGTAAGGAAACATACTAAATCAATCTTTGAACTTTGGCATGGTGGTGTAAAATAAAGAAATATTAAGAAATGATAATAATCACCAAGTTAAAAGTCAACAGATCATATTATGATCGCAGTCATAAGCCCCTCATAACTAATATTATAGATGAAAAAGAAGCCTCAGTTGAGTAAACAAACATCTCCAAAATCTAATTAAATTGGACATGTGTTGATATTTCTTTGGAAAATATAATAAGGTCTAGAAATCTATGAGTTTTGTGGTGCCTGAAAGTTGATGACTAAATTGTGTAGGAGGACTTTTCGCTAAGGATAGGTATGAGTGGAGGTGAGTCAATAGTACAGGAGGGAAGAAAATTTGGTAAATTTGTGGTATGTATCTTTAAGCCTTTCAGAAAGATGAGACCATTTCAATAGGAGCAGCCCTGGTCAGTGACCCTGAATTGGGGGCCTGACTTCTGGGCAAGCTTGGTCCAGAAATCCCAGTGAGCATAATCATGAGTGACCTCTGAGGTGGGCTGTTGGTTATGGGGGACTAAGGAGTGAATGTGAGGTCCAGTTCTAGAGACTTTTGCTTCCTCTGTGCCTAAGGGAACAGGCTTTGGACTATAATTGCAGCCACAGATGGGTAGCACATAAGATGAGGGCAGCTATGACTTACCTGGAGAGTGTGCTTTGGGAGTCCATGATACAGTCCAGCTGCAGCTGACTGACACCTTCATTATGATCAGCTCTTATTATTCCCTTTCATGAGTTTCCTCTCTTTCCCTTGCTGTTTAGCACCATTATCCCATTATCCTCTGCCACCCAGGAGTGGCAGAAATGATTGACCCATGAACGCATTCCAAGGCCCCACAAATATTATCTTTTTTTTTCTCCTTGTAGGAATAGCAGCACCATTCCTCGTCTGTGTTTCCCATCCTCTAAATTTCCCCCATTGGAGAAAACATTTCTTCATTTTCAACTCTTCCGCATCAGGGGTTTTGGTGGAATGTGGCTCCATTTTTGGAGGTCAAGTCAGAGTTGATGGAAACAGCACTTGGCTTTGACTCTGACTCTCTTGGATATGTGTCCTCATTGCATACATCTTAATTTTTCTTTTCTTATCTATGAATATTGTAGTATTATCTTTCTTACCTAGCTTAAAGGTGTTTTGAGAGTAGCAAAACCAAAACCAAGTTAATGAAGAAGAAAGTATTTTGTTAACTGAGCACATATATGCCCACATCCTTAGTGAAGACAGAAAATCATAGAGCCCAAGACAAAGACACGCTGAGAAACCAAAAAACTAGGAGGAAGAGAATAAACAAAAGAGATTATGAAACTGCTTTGAGGCTTGGGGCAATTTTTGTGTTGTTTCAGAGCGAAAGCAATGTTCTTTTGTGAGCTAAAAACAATCTTTATCAAGGCTAGGTAAGAGCAGCGCGAATGATGCATCTGTATCCTTAAGCTTTGAAGTAAAATTAGACATTAAAAAACCAACAATGCCCTCAATTTCTAAAGGCCTACAAAATGACCCAAAGTCACCTTCGGCTTCTCCACAGAAGTCTCTACCTGCTTATTATTCTTCATTAAACCTGATTTACCTTAAACATCAGTTTTCATGCAGAACACGACTCATGCAGATATATGGCATTCCATTTGCTGGTTTTAGAACATGACAGAGCTCTGGCACATACATATTTAAAAATATCTAAATATGTCCTTAAAATACATTTTTTGATGTTTAAACTAAAAAGTGACTATGCAGTTAATTTTGGTTTTCAAATGTTAGATGTCAAAACTTGCAACACAGTACTGTGACTGTATTAGGGGTTAAATAGGTTTTGTGGGTTGTCTTGGACCCTAACCATGGTGGCAGTGTGTTGATAATGGAGCATAAAGTTGGGAGTCAGAACTCGTTTAGGCTGTAGCTTGGCCACTTACATGCTACATAATCTTAGTTTTTGTGAGACTTAGTATTGCTTTCCATAAAATGGAGATGATACTGACCTTTATTTGTTATGGTAATAACTAAAAACTATATGTGTTTCATTTCCAGTTTCCTCTATAATGAAGTCTTTTGAAATTAATATATTAAAACATCACAATGAGTATGATGTGAAATGTTTATCTACCTACTCCCCAAGATGAATGGAATTATTGGGTATCACAAACATATACTAATAAAAGAGAAACAAAAACAAAACCTCTAACTCTGCAAAGTTATTGTTACAATTCTTACAGGTTAGAAGTCTGATCTGAGTCTCCCTGGGCTATTGGCAAGGCTGCCTTCCTTTTTAAAAACACTAGGGGAGGGCCAGGGATTTAGCTCAGTGATTCAGGCACCTGTCCTGCAAGAGCAAGTGCCCGAGTTTGATCCCTGCCACATACAACAACGCCAGGCATGGTGACTCACTCTCACTAGCAATCAGTACCACATACCACAGTTCCCACTGGGGTAGCTCATGCCTGTAATACCAGCACTCCGGAGGTAGAGGCTGGAGGATTGCTGTGAGTTTGAGCCTGGCCTGGGCTACATAGTGAGTTCAGGGACAGCTTGAACTACAAAGCGAGACCCTGTCTTGAAAAACAAACCAACAAACCAACCAACCAACCAACAAACAAAACACTAGGGGAGAATGTATTTCCTTGAATTATTTCAGTTCCTGCCTTCTTTTATTCTTTCTGTCAGCAAAACCAGCAGTGTTTCATTGTTTGGCTAGTTCTTTTATAGTCACACCTCTCTTCTGTCTTTTCCAATTTGAAGGACCTTTGTGATTACACTTCATCTGTCTGAAATAATCCCACATAGTATACAATATCTTCTATTAAAAGGTAGTTTATTATTTTTTGTTTCTGTACAGATTTCTTCTTTTATTGACTTTATTGGCATATTTTATATATCCATTATGCTCACACTCAACAATGAGAATTTGAACCAGGACATGAGACATCTTCTCATTTTTTCCCCATTCCACTGCCCTCCCTTCAATCCCCTCCTCCTATGTACATAAGCTTTGTTGCCATTATTTTTGTTTTTAACCATTGAATTTTTTTTCTTTCCCTTCTTCACTTTTCCCTACTTGCCTATCCCTTTTCCCTTTGAATGCTGTCTTCCTGTTTCACAATAACTATCATACACTCTGGACCTTATTTATACCTTCAGTTTCTCTTACTAGAGAAACGGTATGGTGTTTACACATCTGTGTCCCATTTATTTTATTTATGAATATATCCTCAAGGTACATCCATCTGAATATAGATGACTAATTTATCATTCTTTATGGCTGAGTAATAATCCATTTTATTTTTTTTTAAAACCCTTACCTTCTTCATCCAGTTTTTAGTTGATGGGCATTTGGTCTTTTTCCAAAATTTAGCTATTATAAACTGTTCCACTATATACATGGGTGAACATATGTCTCTGTGATGTGATGCTTTTAATTCTTTCACGTGTATACCTACCTTGGAAATAGCAAGCTCAAATGAGACCTCTAATCCTAGGTATTTTTTTGAGACAGGGTCTCATTTTTGTAGTTCAGGTTGGCCCTGAGGTCACTATGTAGCCCAGGTAAGCCTGGAACTCAAAGCAATCCTCCTGCCTCGGCCTCCTGAGTACTTCTATTACAAGCATGAGCTGTCACTCCTGGAATTGTGATGTGTGGTACTGATTGCTGATGGGCGTGAGTCACCACGCCCAGCATTGTGGTATGTGGTTACCAGAGATCAAACTCGGGACCTTGTGCTTGAAAGGCAGACACCGAAACCACAAAGCTAAATCCCAGGCCCCTCTAATCCTAGATTTTTTAGGAATCTTCACAGTGGTTGGACCAGTCCACATTCCCAGCAACAGTGGAGGAGGGTTACTTTCTCCCCACAACCTCACCAACAATTGTTGTTGTTTAATTCTTGGTGGTAGCCATTCTTTCTGGAGTGACACAGAATCTCAGTGTTTTTTTTTTTTTTTTTTTAATATGCATCTCTCCAATACCAAGCGATGTTGAACATTTTTTTCATATGTTTCTTTGCTCCCATTACTGGTTCATCTGAATAATGTCCATTTACTTCAGCCCATTGTTGAATTGGTTCTTTAAATTTGGGGGCTGGTTTTTAAAAGTTCTTTATTTATTCTAGATAGTAGTCCTTTGTCTGAGAAACAGCTAGTAAATTTGTGTCCCAAATTGTAGGTTGTTTTTTTAACTTTGCTGGTGATTTTTCTCGCTCTTCAGAAGCTTTTAAATAAGATTAGATCTCAGTTGTTGATTATTTCTTCTAGTTCCCATGATACTAAGGTTTTGTTCATAAAGTGTTTCCCTATGCAAAAGTCTCCAAGAGTTCTGCCTAACATATTTCAGCAGGTTTAGTGTTTCTGTTTTAATATTTAAGTCTCTAGTCCACTATAAGTTCAGTTTAGTGTATGGTGAAAGACAGGTCTGGCTTTAATCTTTAATTGAATAAAACCCAGTTTTTCCAGCCCCATTTGTTAAAGAAACTCTTTCCTCCATTGATGGTAAAAGGCAGTTTACATTTAATTGCAAAATTTCCTTTTCTTATATAATTTAACGTACAGTATTTAATGTTAGGATCTTGACATTTTTGAAGGGTCATTGTTGTTCCCACCCCAGAACAATAATATTTGAAAAATAACTTTAAATTTGTAGAGATAATATAGAAAATCTTTATAAACTCTTTATTAATTTTCCCTTAATGTTAACATCACAGTACATTTGTCTCAATTAAGAAACTAATTTTGGTACATTACTATTAATTAAACTATAGGCTTTATAAGGATTTTGCAAGTTTTTCCCCTCCACTAATGTCCCTTTTGTACTTCAGGATTCAATCTATGTTATATTTAAAGAGGTATCACTTTTAATACCTACCTCAGTGGTGGCTAACTTATGGCCTGCATTTTATTCACTTTTTTAAGACCAAAGAGGTTAATGTATTTTTTTTTCTAAGCTAAAATCTCAATATTTGGTTTTTAAAAAATTTTTATTGATACATTAAATATACACATCATGATTGCACTCCATAATGGGGATTTGTACCAGTATAAGACACAACTTAATTCTCATTTTTTCCCATAGCTCTACCCGCCCTACCACCCCCCCCATGTTTATAGCAGCCCAATTTGTGATTGCTACATCTTGGAAACAACCCAAATGTCCATCCACTGGAGACTGGATAAAAAAAGCTGTGGTTCTTCTACAGAATGGAGTACTACTCTGCCATAAAAAATGATAAGTTTGAATCATTTCTACTTAAATGGACATACCTTGAGAATATCCTCATAAGTGAAATAAATAGGGCACAGATAGGTACATATCGCATCTTTTCTCTGGTATGAGAAAATAAAGATGTAAATGAGTCCTAGCATTGTATGTTATA
>PVIR01006745.1:0-64413 GCA_004026965.1 Petromus typicus | reverse complement strand
TCCTCATAAGTGAAATAAATAGGTCACAGATAGGTACATATCGCATCTTTTCTCTGGTATGAGAAAATGAAGATGTAAATGAGTCCTAGCATTGTATGTTATATATTGTGAAATAGAAAATGCTCAATGTAAAATAAGATGAAAGGGGACAATGTTGAGATTGTAACAAAAAAGTAAGGAAACAAATTTTATGTATATGAGGGGGGTGGTAGGGTGGGTGGGGCTATGGGAAAAAATGAGAATTAAGTTGTGTCTTATACTGGTACAAATCCCCATTATGGAGTGCAATCATGATGTGTATATTTAATGTACCAATAAAGATAATTTTTTTAAAAAGATAAAAAAAATAACATGCTCTTTGACAGGGAAGCTCTTGGGTCTTGGTTGTTTTTAATTAAAAAGGTTTACATAAATGAGGGAATAGATAGATACATTTGCTCATCTCCAGATTCTCAGGGATACAGGTCAGTCATTTACAAATGCCTGGCCAACTACCAGCCCTCCCCCTTGCATTCCAGGTGACAGCAAATAGCCTGGGAAAGCAATGTTCCGGACAGCAATTTCCATTAGCTGAGTTCTGACAAGCAGGTGAGCATATACCCTTGTCAGCTTCCAGCTTTGCAGTCACCAGAGCCGTACACTTGAAATGCAATGAAACAAACAGAGGAGATGGTGAATTTTCGGGACTGACTGTTCATGCACGTATATTTTTTTCAGGCTTACTTTGAAATTCTGCAACAATGAGGCTGATGAAGACATTCTTTGCAGTGCCCCAGGCCTCAGGAAAGCTACCACAACACCTCCCACGATGCTGCCTTTTCAGATGCTGGGTGAGGAAAGCAAACACAGACACATGCCCCCTAGAGTTCCCCTAACAGCCCTCTTGAAAGTATCATTTAGGAAGCTCAAAATATGTGAGCTCGCAAAGGGGGAGGCATGTACTTAGGAGAAAAGAACACACCAGGACCAGCCACCTTGCACTGTTTCTTCTGGGACACATTTTGTTCTGGGAAAATGTCCTAATAGCTTCTGATTGCAATGTTACTGCATATCACAACACTGTGCCTGAGAAAGCACAATAC
Source organism: Petromus typicus (assembly GCA_004026965.1). NCBI lineage: Eukaryota > Metazoa > Chordata > Mammalia > Rodentia > Petromuridae > Petromus > Petromus typicus. The sequence continues at coordinate 63,331 of PVIR01006745.1, read as the reverse complement.
CATTTTACATGGTGATATTGTGGTGAAATAATAGCTCTTCAGTACCACGAGCAGCAGATTGATGGGCAGCGTCTATTAGCATAGTGAGCGTTGGATGTTTGATTCTTCAAATAGCTCTCTGTGTGCAGGATGGATTTCATGGCAGGGGAGGAGAGATGTCACAGGCTTTAGTGCAATGCCAGCTGCTTCTTTGTTCCAGAATGAAGAGGAAGAGTCTATCTTGTTAGGGAGACATTAACAGATAAAGGACAAGGTACAAACTTCAGCCTGAGAGATCTGACCTGGCAGAGGCACTGGAAACAAGATGATGTATCCATTCTAGGTCTTTGAATAAGTCCCCCTGGCTTTGCTGGTGTCCAGTTTTTCTTTTGGAGGGGGAGGAGTTCTGGAACTGAACCCAAGGTCGAAGCCTTGAGCTACACCTTCAGCCATTTTTATGACTCCAGTTTTTACAGAGAGGCTCTCCCTCAATTGCTAAATTACCCAGGACTGGGTGAAACTTGTGATCCTCCTGCCTCAGCGTCCTGGAGTGCTGAGACTGCAACTATGCTCCACCACAACCACACTCAGAAGTTCCCTAATTTTTAAAATAATTATACATTTATCTATTTCACATGACTTTCCTTTTCTCTCTCTTCTTTCTTTTGTTTTATTCTTTTATTTCTTCTTCCCTCCCCCTTCTTCTCCCTTCTTTTCTTTTCCCTGAAATGCACTAGACAGTTATTGTCATCATTATTGTTGTCATTATCTTGATGACCACGATTAACTATCATGCAGTTTTATCCACAGCAGTGGCACAGTGTCTCATTCTGACGCACAGGAGACCCTGCACCCTGTCACAAGAAAGTGGAAATGCTGGGCCTGGCTCTATCTTCCTGACCAGTGAAGATATTTCCATTCTCCCTGAAGTTTGCTGATAAAATAAGAAGTAAGACCACAGGATCTAGTAGTATGATGAGCTCAAGGAACCCAATCCCTTACTTTATAGACAATTTTAATTTCCCTCTATCCAAATAGCAGTCTACTGGCTGTCAGATATTCAGATTTGCCCCCTAGTTGCACAGTAGTCTCCTATGACCATGATGATAGATCAGTGCTTACCTTGGTGCTTAAGACACCACCTGCCCATCAGCAGACAGAGATTTATCCCTGAGCCTCTCACGGCACAGTCACTGCACTGCCCCTGGACTGCATCCCTCTGCTGGGCTGCAAGGTAGAGGTCTTTTCTTGCCTCTCACGTCCCTTCCCTCCTCCATCCTCAAAACCAGCAGCACTGCCTGCTTCTCTGCTCCCCTGTGCTGTCCTCATCCATTTTTAAGAATCTATGTGGTTCCGTAGGGCCTCTCTGGATACTTCACAATAATCTGTCTTAAGGTCAATTTACAAGTGGTCAGAATAGCAGCTGCCAACTCCAGCCCTGCACCCTCTGTTTCCAGGAGAGATGGTGAATCCTTGGCTTCCATGGAGGAAGATGCAGAAGTCTTCCAGGCGGCGATCACTCTGTCCAACACGTTTTCAGATCTTCTGATACTTTTCAATGAAAACAAACAATTTGAAAGAATGGAGTTTTGCCATCAATGAAAAGGCTCTCTACACATTTGATGAGTGCTGAAATGCTTCATTTTACATTTATTAATTCATTTAAATCTCAGGTCCAGGTGCTTCATTGGCCCAGTAAAAGGACCTGCTTCATTCTCCACCCGACTTCTTTTTCCTGTGACTCCACTGACCAGACTTATGATTTTGAGTCTTTGTAGACAAAGAAATACCAACAAAAGAAGACAAATCCATAGGTGACTAAAGAAGTCAAAAAAGTTTGAAAATTATGATCTTATGTCTTTTTATGTTTATTGATCATTGTATATTTACTATTCCTTCTGCTAAATACTTAATGTGTTATATAATTCTTACAAAAGCCAACATAACAATATTCTATGTTAAAGAGAGAAAAAACATTTAAGAATCTAAAGAAAATGCCCAAGGATACAGACCACAAGTGACAGAACTACCTTTTCCAACCCCATTCACCACACTTAAAAGTGTATATTTTAAACCACCACCGGGACTGTCTCTACTATGATGGGTTAGTAGGCATCTGGTGTAAACTAAAGCTTGAAAAGATTTTAAATTTAATTTAAAACAAGACATTCAAGACCTATTGAGATATATGTGTAGATTCCAGTGATGATTTTTGATAGAGGAAGAAGAAGATGAGGAAGGAGAGGAAAAGGCACAGGATGGGGAGCGAAGGAGGGAGGGAGAAGAGGCACTTGTTGAAAAGCTAAGTTCACTGAGAAACCAGAAACTGTTCCATCCTGTCAGAAGATGCATCCATTTGGGAGGAGTTAGCAGCTGAACCATAGAGGGGAAGGGGAAGAGGAGGAGGTTTTTTGTACCAGGGATGGACTCAGGGCCTTGCACTTGTGACCAAATGCCAGAGCTAATCTCCAGCCCATCCAGGAGGTTCTGAGCTAAGGATGTTTGGTGATGAAGGAGAAAGAGCAGGGAAACTGCAGAGTCTGGTTCTGAGGGTCAAGTGGCTTCTGCTGGAGACCACAGCTGCTGATCCCTGGAAAAGCAGAACTTCTGTGATCAATGGTGCCTTCAGAGAAGTACAAATAAGTGAGCTCAACGGTCTCATGTTCTTTATTCTGCGACTCAAACTGCTTTAAAGGGTCAAATCAGTCACCTGTGAAGAGGCTTCATTTAGAGCCTGGCGTAGCCAAAGCAGCAGCAGGAAGAGGGGGAAGAAGAAGAAGAAGAGAGGAAAAGGAAGGCCTTGTGGAGGACCGTACTTTTCCGCTGAGACTGGGGACAGTTCTTTATGCAGGACCATCGAAGAAACTCTCACACATTTATTCTCTCTCTGGGCTGCTGTAGTTCAAGCTCAGTCTTTATTTTGTTTTTAATCAATCTGTATTTGCAAAACATAGGAATTACATTCATCTTGTGGAACATATATGTGTCACACCTTGGTCATTTTTACTTTCCTTCCCTGCCCCCACTCACCTGTCCATCCATTCTCAAATCCTTGTCCCATCTCTACACAGTCTTCCTCCTTGTTTCCTAGCATGTCTCTTTAATTTACTTCTTAAATTATTTATGTTTGAGTTTTTCATATAAGAAGCCAGGTGATATTTAATCTTCTGTGTCAGATTTATTTCACTTAGCATTTGGCTCAAGGTGCATCCTTTGTCCTTACAGATGACTCAAATTTATCCTTATTTATAGCTGAGTAGTACTCCATTGCATATATATGCCAGTTTTCTTTACCCATTCATCTGTTGATAGTTATATAAGCTTCTCCAAGATTTGGCTATTGTGAGTTGCACCATTGTAATCATGGGTGTGTATGGATCACTGTAATAACATGTCTTAATATTTGGAGGAAGACATAAAACTGGGTCAAATGGAATTTCCATTTGTGTCTTTTTTAAAGGAGCTTCCACACTGATTTCTATAGTGGTTGCAGTAGGCAGGCGACCCTGCTGTAGGAAACAGCAGAGGAGATGCACAGAGATCCATCTAAGGACGGGTTCACTGCTTCAAAAACAGGCAGAGTCGACTGGAAATAAAAGATGGGCATTGTCCTCATCCTGTTAACAGCTGAAGACCTCTGATTTCAAAAGTTCTCTGACATTAGTTGATTCTCCACTACCTCACTGCAACACTCGCTATGGTTGCATGACTTGTTCAGTGGACAAACATACCTCAGCTCCCTCTATGGATAAGGCAGTGGCAGTTCCTTGGCTGATCCAGGCATGTGACTCAGCTCCTGCAGTTTCTAGTTCCACTTCTATAAAACAGAGATGAGAAAGACCAATATTGAAGCACAACATCGAGGGAAATGACTAAGCAGCTACAACACTGTGAATACCAAAAGAAGAAGAAGATCGATCTAAATACAATTGACAGGAAGCCATGGGAACAACTCTCTGTCCAAATGTGGTTCTTTTCTACCTAGAAAAATTAATCCCTTCTAGATGGAGAACAGACCAGCTGTGAACTGCACATCAGAGCAAAGATGGGACCAAGCTGGACGACTTTACAAATGGTCAGGATTCATCCCCAGGGTGACAAATAACTAAAAGACAAGCATTTGTATTTCTTATTGAAAATTTAAGATAATGTACATAGGAGCCATGTCCTTGACTGTGGATATTAATCTAAAAAGATTAAAGAGTTTCTTCTAACAACCCAAGCAAGTGGGAAAAAAAAAACCTATGTTCTGGGCCATGTAGCATTTGAACAGTGAAGAACACATGTAAAAGAATCAGAACTAAAAAGTAACAAAGTGAATCAGGTAGAGTTTGCTTAGTATTTTCCTCCATCTCTGCACTGAGGCAATATTTGAAAATTGCAAAGAAAATGATGCTTTCAGAATAGAGTTTGTGTGTCAGTATAACATAGAAATAAATATGCAGTAAGATCAACTTTTTAAAATAGATACAGCCATATCTAGCTTCCTGGATGCTTCTGTTCGTGAACAGTTCTAGTTACAAACAGAAGCACTTGGCAAAAGTCTACTTCCGTTCACTCCACATTGGGGGAGTAACACAGCCTCAGCATCTTTCCCAGAATCAGGGAACAAATGAAGTCCGAAAACAGGCATGTGAAAGCGGATCTGATTGCAGGTGCTTTGAACACGGGGTGGGAGAAGTAAGCAGCTAGAGAGTGGGCGGAAAGGTCTGTTTCATGGGAACAAAGTCCGCAAGTATTCAAAGGCTTGCCAGGCTGCCAGGAGAGGAGGAGGGAAAAAGTCCTCTACTCTGAAGTCCACTTTAAAGGAACGATTTTGACAGGGGGAAGCTACACCAGTCTAGGCAAAAACCGTAAGATCACAGCTGCTCGGGTCTGGGAGGCAAGGACGTGTCTATCAGCGGGTACTACGGCCCCTGGGGACAGAGGCGCTTACAGCCCTTTCCAGGGTGAGCCCCAGGAAAATGGTGCAGGGCACCTCAACGAAGAGCAGGTGCCGCGCAGAGAAGGGCAGCTTGGATGTTTGTTCTACTCCAGAACTGAATGAATGTTAGCTACTGTATTTTTCCTGTAATTAAATGTATTTACTCTGTATTTATTTACACACTATGTATTTATTTACTTTGGTGACATGCTTAATCAAATCCACTTCACATTGTTTGCACGGCTAAAAATTAAAACCTAATCACTGGCCCGGATCTTGTTGAAATTCGCTTCACAGATGCAAATGCCTTAAGAGGGATCGTAGAGCAGAGTTTGCCTTCTGCTCTGGGGTGTGGAGAGAGAAAATGCTGGTGGAGGGTTTAGTGCCAGAGCAAACAGAGCCGGTCTCATCCGCAGGAGGACAGCTGCCATCAGCCCTCCAGATCAGGTACAGGCAAAGTAACTGCTTCATACGAAAAAACTTCCAAACAAGCAGTTCCTCTGTCACATTCTTAATGTTCCAGACAGAAAGCTATTTCTGGAAGCTATTTTATACAGGAGTCTGAAAGCAAAAGGTGTTTGGAGTCAGCCTATGACCAGAAGCTGAACTCCTTCTCTAGCCGGACCTATAATCCGGGCCAAGTTATTGAACCTCTCTAAATGTCAGCTTCCAAAGTGACAAAATAAGGTCAACAGTATTTTTTTTCAGAAGTTCTAGTGAGAGTTAAATGACATAAGACTGTGAGCTGCTTACTTGAGAACAAAATATATTGAAGAGACTTTTCTGGAGAAGGGTGGAGGGTAAAATCGGATGCAGAGATGTGAAGAAATCAAATTAACAGCTCAGAATACAACATATCCCAAGATAGCTGGTGGGCCCAAGTAGCTAACATCTAAATGCTCCATGAGATCTGTGTGGATTGTTATCTGTTCTGCAACACTATTTTTCATGTTCTTTCCTACCAGTGTTGAGCTAGACTGTAAATTCCTTGGGCCTAGAATTATATCAGTGTTTTACCATGAAATACGTAAACAGAGTAATTAACTGTCCAAGAAGTATTTTTTATGGAATAAAGCAAAAATAAATAAATAAATATCTTCAATGGATAATGGTAGCTTGTTTTCAAGAATTCCTGGAACTCAAAGATCTGAGTGGAAAAAAATCAAATGACTGATGAGGCTCTTAGAGTACCATCAGCCTTACAGAAGAGGAGAAACATGAGGAGGTCGTTTCTGGAGGAACTGTCTTTGTAGAAGGTGGTGAATGGCAGAGTTTAACCTGGTCCATAACCTGGACCAGATGGAGCAGACTCAACAATATGACAGGGCCGTTAAGATTCCACAGTGTCACCAGCGTAGCATTCATAGCACAAGGTGTGTCGGGGTCTTGAGATATAGGAGCTAAGGTTCCCCACTGGGATTGCATTTGTCTTGAATTATTTACCAGTGTTATTTCCTGACAGTGGGAATAGATGAATAATTTGGCTTTTTGTGAGGACAAGAGTCTGCTGGTTGTAATTAATCCACCTCTGGGAGATCACTGGGTCACAGCAGAGACAAAGCCCATAAATTATTACAATGAATATCTGCATGGCATCATGAAACTTTCATGGTGTGAGAAACTACATTTTTAGAAAGAACTAAGGGTGGCAAATACTCCCATAGAAGAAGAATAGATTGCTTCTGATTTCTGTATAATGGTATCTCTTTCAAGCTACAGGAGGTCTGCTCACTGGGTGACTGCTATCCCCTGGAGAGGAGCATGAAAGAATCTTAAAAACAGGTGAGAGTGACATGACTTTTATCAATATTTTAGCCATAGACAGCATACATGGAGGGAACAGTTGTGTAAGAAATAACTGTGACATGAATTCTGGAAGCCCCATGACTCATGACTTGTCCAAGATTCTCCACACCTCCGGGGTGGAGTCCAAACCTGTCAGCTTCCTAAGGGCTGCAGACCCTTCAGGGACCGGGCTGTCACTTCCTCCCTAACCCCACTTAGATAACACACTTGAAGTTGCACAAGACTTTTTGTAGTTCCCAGACTTACATTTGGTGCTGTTTATTGTGCTTGCCAGGAATTCATTCTTTTGCTTCCCCCTGGGAAAGTTGATTTCTCAATGATTTAGTTAGAGTCTTTTGAATGGCCCCTCACTCCCTCCAGAGTGACATCAGTTTTACTCTTACCTCCTCTCTCCTCCAAACCCCTCTGGCCATATTTACACAGGTAGATCTTGGTTTGCGGACACTTACATTTGAGAATGATTTGGTTTGCAACCAGAAGTGTCTGGCAAAATTTTGCTTCTGTTCATAAACTCCACATCAGGTGACAAGCATGACTGTGTCCATCTTCCCCAGAACCGTGGAACAAATTAAGTTAATGAACCAAGGTATCACTGTGCACCCCTTGATTAAGCCACAAACTGCTTTAAGGAAAGGAGAACGTCTCACTCTTTCCTTTTCCCCCAAATGTTGTCAGCAAATCAAGAACATAGCAGGGGTCTGAAAATGGGGTTGATGACAGCAGATTGCTACTACTACTAGTAGCCATTCTCAAACAGTGAACTTGAGTAACAAGAATTCTAAATTGTATGTGAAAAGATAGAGTTGATTTTGTCATGAGATAAAATGATATGAGACACTACAGAAACATTCATCTTGCTGTAGAAGGGCTTGAAGTCGCCACTATCATTGAGAAATGTGCACAGTATGATGTATTGGACTAATTAGAGTAATTTGTTCTTTCAATATAGAATTTTCTCACTTCTTGTATCTGGATTTCTCCTTCAGCTAAGTTCTAGCTAACCTACCAACACTACTTCCTGCAGGGTTTTCTGTGTTGGCTTCATAAGGACCTCAGCTCACCTTTCTGAGTTCACATAGCATTTAACTGCTTTTCTCTTGCTGCGCTTGTAACTATCTCGCTTAATGTAGCATTAAAACCAATCTCTCCCACTGAATTAGCACATATTTAGGTCTCCTTGGGTATCTTCTGCTACAAAACAGCTCCAAACTCATTCTTGACAACTGTTTCCCTGTCATGATTTCTGGGGGGTCAGGATTCTGAGGCTCATTGTGACTGGCAGTCACAGCTTGGTGTTTCTTTGTCGTCTGGGGTAGGGCCTAGCCAGAGCTGGACCACAGACTAAATGGTAGCGCCTGCCTGGAATCGCCTCCCTCCAGGGACTCTGTGCCTCCCTTTCTGTCCTTGTCACAGGAGTGAGTTTGGGCTTCCTAACATACGGCAGCCTAAGATGGTATATGGCAGATGTGGTGCCACACACCTGGAATCTTGGCACTCTGGAAGGCTGAGGCAGGAAGCTCACAAATTTGAGTTCAGCCTGGGCAACTTAGTAACTCACAAGACTCTATCTCAAAATAAGAAATAAGGATTGTGGATGTAGCTCATTGTCAAGGTCATGGGTTCAACTCCTGGTACTGAAAAAAAATGGCAGCTCAAGGTTCCCTCGAGTGATCCAAGAAAACCAGAAGTCAGGAAGAGCATGAAGGGTAGGAATAGTTCTGTGGTCATCTTCAGAACATGTGCTCTCTCTCCTGAATGTTCTCACATCCCTGTTCCTTAACACTAGTTCTATATGCCCCCTTGAAATCAGAAAATGTTTTCTAGGTGAATAAGTGAATGTCAGTGTTCAGTTCCAATAATAAATTTATATCATGAAAATATTTGATCCAACAAGCTTCCCTTATGTAATATGCAATGACTTTTGTCTAATTGATAGAGTTATGGCTTGTGTCTAGATGTCCCCACAAAGCTCACAGAGCTGTAGATGGGTCTTTTTCAGAGGTGACTGAGTCTACAGTGTGTGATGACCATTGGTACAACGCTAGGCCCCAGGGCATTAGGATTAAGGATATAAGTGCTGCCTTCCCTAAGTAGTGTGAATAAGATAAAAAGGGCAGAAAGACACTGTAAGGGGCCTGTGCTGTTTTGGCTACAGCGCGGATACCAGGAACTGCTTTTCCTCTGTGACATCACTTCCATGTGCCACTGTGCCTCACAGCCAGCCAGTCATGGACTGAAACCTCCACAAATGTTAAGATGACTAAACCTTTTCCCTCTTTAACTTCGGGTGTCAGCCCTTGTGTCTCAGCAATGAAAGGAAAGTAACTAAGATAATTAAGACAGAGATAGTTTGTTTCTTGTTTGTCTGTTTGTTTCCCATATCTCAGTATTGAATCCAGGGCGTTTCCACTAAGTGACACCTACAGCCATTTTTAATGCCTTCTTTTACAACATTAAATTAAATTAAAATGTCTTGCTAGGTTGCCAGCTTGCCCAAGTTAGGCTCAAACTTGTGATCCTTCTGCTTTACCTCCAAGAGTACTGAGGTTACAATTGTGAGCGTCCAGCCTAAGAATCAAGATATAATATGTTTATGTTCCAATTTCCCTCAGTGAATGCATTATATATTTCATACTAATCAAAAAGGAAAAAAGGATACGTTTTTATATAAATCCTAATGTTCAGCAAGAATTGTGCATGTAACATTTCTCCTCCAAAATAAAATCAAAATCAGATTCAAGAAATCTCAATTTCATTTACTCTTAAAATTATTTGATTAGCTATTTAAAGAGTATTTTAATTTATGGGTCTCATATTTACCTATAAATGGGACCAAATGTACCCATTTATTTCTAGTCCCGCTCTTTCCTAGATACTCTTCAAATTCCAATTAAGCATAATGATGTTTCTTCCCACTTGAACTAAGACTCCCATTGTTTCCCCCTTTCTAACAACGTTACCATTTTCTCTCTTCTTTTGCATATTGACAGAAATCTTATCAGTGTCATAAGTTCCACATTCTGTTTCATTTCCACCTGTCTTAGTCACCTTCTTGTTACTGAGATATGATATCTACAGCTGAAGGAAGGAGGAGTTTACTCTGTCTCGCAGTTGGAGGATTCAGTCTCCAGTCAGCTGGCTCCAACGCAGGAAGAGTGTGGCCGAAGGGCCAGGGTGGAGGAGAGTGCTCACATCATGGAGCGCAGGAAGCAGAGAAGGACGGAGCTCAGGAAGATGGACCGTCTGGGTCGGACTCCCGGTGACCCACCCCCTTCGCATAGGCCTCACTCTCGCAGCACGTTCAGCTATGGATGAGTCAAGGGAACGATCCGCCGGTGAGTACAGTGCCACCGTGATCCAGCCTCCTTCCAAAACCCAACCTCCATGTATAACTAGACCTTAAGACCACACAGTATCTCTGCTTCATGGGGGTGCGTTGGAAATAGTATAATGTAGATGAAGATTGTGGAGATGATTTGTAGCTTTATTCACTAGGTCTCCCTCCTGTACAGCGGGGCTGAGTACATACCCTCCAGAGGTAGCGTCAAATGTGTGGACAGGAAGTGGACTTGTCCACCCTCCCACAAACCGTACTAGGGACTACATGAAATAAATCACTGTGACGAAACTACCACCGTCAAAGATCCTGAGGCTTTCATTGAGACAGAGCCTAAAGCTGACAATGATGCACCAAATCTTGAATACATAAGACTCTAGGACTACAGAACAGCCTTCTTAACATAGGCGACAATAGTGCAAGCGCATGTGCGTGCGTGTGTGTGTGTGTGTGTGTGTGTGTGTGTGTTGTACTGCGATTGGACTCAGGTCCTCACAGTGAACTATATCACCACCACCATCTTTATTTTTTATTTATCCTTTTTTTCTTTAAAACAAATTCCCAGTACGTCACTAAGTTCCCGGGGCTGGGCTTGAACGTTTGATTCTCCCATCTCAACCTAAAACTATCTCTCTAAATTACAAGGTGCGTCTGCATTCCTGCCGGTGAGGAACGCTTGGGTAAGCACAGCATGCTTGGATGTATGCAGGGCTCTTGCCTCTGCTCAGAGAGCGCTGGCTCGTGTCAGTATTGCTCATTCCCCTAGAGCTGGGGGCGGTGGGTTCCCGAAAAAGAGTTGAAGAAGGACCAAGATCACGGAACAGGTGATGAGAAGTGGAGACCATTCTCCGCTTCTCATTTGGCAGAAGCGCAGGCAGAACTAACAATGTACCTATTTGGGATGCAGCAAACGGCGAGGTCGGGAGAACTCATTTCAAAGCATTACTGAGCTGCCTCTCCAAGTTAAAGCATTTGGGGAGTGAAAAGGTTCTGAGAAACCCTGATGCCTCTTGCGCTGTGTTCACACCGAGTGATCAGGCATCCAAATTCCACAAACACGAAGCCTCAAGGAATATACAAAGTCATAGGTGGCTGCTTTAATGAAAGACAGTCACTTCAAGGTAACAAGAAGAGACCAATCCAGAGACAGCAAGTGTCTCCCGTTGTGCAGTCCAGCATTGCGTGGAATCCCAGGCTTTCAGTAACAATTTCTGAAAATCTTTCCAATGCCGATGGGTTTGAACTATGTTTCACAGTATCTTGTGTTTACACTGGAAAATCCAGATAGACTCAGGGATTAGGACTGATTTGAGTATATATTGTAAAAGTGGAACTTACTTTTAAAAGGATTTCATTGGCATAAATTCTCAAGAGAAGTAGGTCAGTGTAGGTATTTTAATCATAGGGAAATAAGAAGGAAGGAAGAAGGGAGGGAGAGAGGAGAAATAAAGAATTCAGGATTCACCTGGACTTTGGAAATGTCTATTTACCTAGATAGGGAACAGATTTATACAATGATCATTTGCAGTATCCACTTAATGACTAACAGCATGAGATGTTTTTACACTAAATCATCAGCCTTCACATGTTCTGTACTAGGAGATTTTAGATTGATGATTTGGTTCTAATGTTGACTGTCATCTCATTCAGATCATATTGTTTGCATGTGATGGCAGTAATGACATGTAGAAAGGATGCAGCTCTCTGCAGACCATGCTGCAGACAACAACCTCAAGTCTGAGTAATAAAAGGCCAGGCGCAACGGCACATTCGGATCTCATATTATCTGACCCAAGGGATACAGCTTTTGGAAACCACGATTTCAATATAAGTTTGCACCTTTTAGGAAATGTACCTAATAACATTTCCCACATTAATTTCAGTGGATGAAACACACCGACTACCGAAGAAAGAAGTCTTTGACTTACAAACATGCAAGTTGCCAAGTTTCGCAGATAAGAGCGGCCCTCTAATTACAGACACTGCTAAATGGGAACACATTGCAGAAGACACTCACCTGCCAGCCAGACACTGTCACTGTTGTACCACTGTGTCTTCCTGTGCAGCACCAGGCCTCAGTCACCCCGCCCCCGGATGTCTTGGAGCAAGAGGTAAAGCAGTGCTGATGTGAGGGGGCCTCGGAAAGCACAAAGCCCTGAACTCAGAAGGTGTGTCAGACTCACTTGATCAGACATGTGAGCGGATCTAGTTTATGAACATTCTCCTGAAACAGAAGTGACCCATAAGTTGAGGACTTACGGTACAAGGTTAACTTGATTTCCTTTTCTGTTGTTTTGGTGCAATATCATGATCCCACTGAAGCATTCCTACACATATATAATGTGCTTGAATTTATCTACCTGTCTAACTGTGCCTTTTCTCCCCCAGACCTCCTCTCATTTTCCCCAAATTTCACATAGGAGAGAAATATGTCATCTAAGTGTTTCTGGCCGTGACCCATTTCACTTACCATGATGACCTCCAGTTCATTTTATTTTCCTGCTAATGACATTATTTCACTCTTCATGACTGTAGAGTACTCCACTTTGTGCATCCATCACATTTTCTTTACCTGCTCATCACCAGTGGGCACCTGGCTGCTTCTGTGGCTTCGCTATTGTGAATGGGGCCAAGAGAACATGGGGTACTGCAGCAGGTGGACTCGAACTCCTTCAGGTATGTACTGAGGAGTGACACAGCTGGGTCATACGGGAGCTTTATTTTTAAATATTTGAAGACTCTCCATACTGACTTACATTTCAAGCAGGTGTGCACGGGATCCCCTAGGTGCTTCTCCAACATTTCTTCTTTTTTGTATTCTTGACGATAATCATTCTGACTCAAGTGAGATGGAACATTAATGTGGTTTTTATTTTTTAATTATTTGTTTCTTGAAAATGAGCATTGAATACAGGGCCATTACATTGATCAATATCACTAGCCTTTACTCATTTGTTTGTCTATTTTATGTTGGGACAGATTAGGTCATTAAATTGTTCAGAATGGATGGGCCTGAATTTGCAGCATCCTGCCTCTGCCTCCTAGATAGTTTTGCATGCATAGATCACCACACCTGGCTTCACCCTAGTTTTTGATTTGTATTTTCCTAGTTGATGAATATTGTAGTATTTTTTACTGAATACAGCAAATCAAAAATTAGTTGAAGTGATTCTGAAAGGAAAATATTCTGCTACATAATTAATACCAGAAATACACTTTTTATATAACTCAAATTGTTGTTATAATTTCTGAAAAAAAATTATTGTGACTAAATACTTTAGAGATTATACTGAAACTGAGACTCTTGCAAGAACCACAGTAATTACTTCCTTAATTTAATCATTGGAATCAATAGTGTGACTTTATAACATTTCTGTGAAACCAAACCCTTGGCCTTGAAATATTTAAATTCATTGCATGGGTCAGAACACCTGTTGTTTGACAACTGACCCAGTTACAGAGTTGGATATTCTCTTTGCCTTTGAAAGCTTCCTAGAGCAGGATACACCCCTGCAGGAGAGGGGGACAGACTCTACCTCAGAAGGGCATGGGCCTCAATCAGGTTGGTGGTGCGCTCCTAAAATCCCAACACTCTAGGAGGCTGAGACAGAAGGGTTGCAATTTCAGGGCCAGTTAGAATAATGGAACAACTTAGAAAGAATCTATCTCAAATTAAAAAATTGAAAAAGAGCTAGAGACATAGGTCAGTACCAAAACCCTGAGTTTAGCCCTAGCACTGGAAAAAGAAGGAGGAGGAGGAAGGGGGAAGGAAGGGGAGGGGAGGGGAGGAACAAGGGAAGAGAAGAGGGGAAAAGGCTGGGGCAGCATTTCATTGGCAGCAGGAAGGCAGAGTGTACTCAGCACATGAACACTTCACACACACACACATTCAAAGCCTATTCTGAGATGGGGACTCTGAGCTGTGAACAGTTTGCTCTTTCTAGCAGGTCCAGTGGTGGCTGGGCTGTAGATCCAAGATCTACGAGAACCCAGTAAGGTCTTCAGCCTCCGTAAAGCTGCAAGGGAAGCAGAGCAGAATTCACCTCAGTCAGGACAAGGAGAGATTTCACTTGGAGAAAGGCTGGTGGAGTTCCAGGAAAATTCCAGGTTTACCTGTGTGAGGAAAAAATAAAAGACTCCAATGCTGATGTTACCAGACTCTTAGAAAAAGATGCACAAAGAAAGTAGGAAATGAAGACACCCAGAGACAGAATATGAGAAAGTGACAGAAAGCACACAGGATGTGAGACTCTGAGATATTAGGTAGAGGATGGGGGAGAGGAACCCTTCTTAGACCCCTGAGGAAGAGGACCTCCAGCAGCAGGTACTAGAAAAAAACGGTCTCCCAGCCTTTATATAGCTCACAGGTCCTACTTGGCTTATGAACCAGAAGCATGGAAATGCTTGGAATTTGTCAGCAGAGATTCATTTCCACCTTCTGGATGAATTCTGTTGAGCAAATCTTCTCATCTCACTCTTCTCTTGTTAGAAGTGGAGTAAAAATCATGTCCCTCCTAGGCTCAGACGGGACGTTTATATAGTCATGTTTTTGGTGCTGAGCTGTGAGTTCAGAAATTCTCCTGCTTTCTTCCACCTGTCAAATTCCCTCTGTCATCCTGGAAATGCTATTTGCCTCTTGTCATTTTCATTGCTTACGTGAAAGCATGTGATTAGTCATGGATTCCTGTGCCCATGACCATTCACGGAATAGACATTGGTGTTTGTAAACATATAACCATGGGGCCAGAGTGGATCCTCCCAAACAGGAGGTAAGTGTGGGGGTTGAATCCCAGCATGGGAGTGAACTTTGACCTCAGCTATCTGTACACTCCCTCCTATAAAACACACAAAGAAGGGGCAGGATAATGCACACTGCAGTCCCGGTGCTCCGGGAGGCTGGATCAGGAGAGCTGCACATTCAAGTTTGGGTAGCTTAGTACTTTACCAACACTCTGTCTCAGAAACAAACAACAAACCTTCACACTAGGGGTACAGAGGACACAAGGAGAACTTTATGCAGCTTAAGAGCCACAGTGGTTTAGAAGACATTATCAGGCCCTTGAATTTCTTAGGCAAAGGGGCCAAAGAAAAAGTGAGAATGGTAAATTGCACTACAGTATGCCCGCCTCACCTGCTGACTCCCACGTAGTTAAACCTCTGGCTTTTGTGTCTCCACATCACACCTCGGTTTATTTATAAATACCCACAGTGAAAATGTGAAGAGCAGGAATATATTTTTTCATGTTTGCTTCACTTTTAAGTGAACACTTCAAAAATAACTGTGGCATTGATCGAACATGTTTTTTTCCAAAGCTGCCTCGAGAAAGAGCTATCTTCTGGATGTGGTCATTTTTTTCCCCTCCTCTGAGGTTGTAGAGGGTTTTAAATCTGCGAGGCTTAATTGAAATGTGCCCTTCACGCTGTATAAGTGGAAAACCACATGGAAAAGTGTCTCGCCCAAGGACACCACCAGACGGGGGCTGCGCACTGGATCCCCAGTGGCTTTTAATGAACTGCGGCTGCACAGATCGTGAGCTCTTTCAGAGCAGCATTGATTCTCCATCTTGTGCCTCTTTAAAATCCCATGCCAAAGGTGAGAAGAGAAGCCTGATGCTGCTACAGCTTAAAGCCCTGGATCAAATTCATGTGGTCCTAGTGAGACAGAGCCCATGATAGATTAGTGCTCGTGTCAATTAGACTGCTAGGTCCCTTTCGGGAAAGCATGCAGATACCTTGGCAGGTTTCTGTGGCTAAGGTACAAGTTTTCAAAGTTTGAAAAGTGTCTCTTTCTTCATATCTAGTTATTACCTATTAAAAATGGCTATAGGTCAAAACAGTTGACTTTCACAAACAAACTTTCCATCAATACATGAGAATTCTGAACTTTTAAGATGCCAGATATTAACCCGTATACAGCGCTACTTTTGCAAAGGTTTCCATAGCATGGTTCTCAGGGAAATGGCATTGTGAGGAATGCAGGCCCTACATACAGTGGCGCTCCCTCCTGGGCCCCTTTAACTCTGTTGATTCACCAGATGCCAGAGTAGATGGCATGTGCCCAGCCACTGCTCCACAGAAGTGACTGCATCAAGGGACACCTGTTGCAGGTGTTGGGCGTTATGGCCCAGTGACAGGAAAAAGGGACACTGTGTCATGTCTGTATCTAGCACTGTACCCAACTGCTGTGCCCCTGAGGAGAGGAGGGGAAGGTTTGCCCCAGCCTTGCTCAGCTCTGGGAAGAGTCTGGGACCTGAGTCTTGCTGCTTGTCTGGCTCTTGTCCAGTATATTTTTGGCCCTTCTAGGGTGGAGCCCATCCACAAGAAAGTTCATAATATGTAGTTTGAAAAGAGGGAGGGTGAGACAGAGAGACAGAGAGAACAAATACGGGAGAGGGAACTCAACAGCACCCACAGGCTTCTCATAAGGCAGTCATAGCAGTGACATGACATCACGCTTACCCGGTGCTGCTCATCCAGATCCACATGCTGAGAACAAAGTGCTTCTAGCAAAGGAGCTCTAGACCATGGGCCCTGGGAGTCAGGGATCCTTAGGAGTGGGGAGCTCACACTGGTAGACACAGGAGGGGATGGGGCTGATTCTGAAGCTCATGGGAAGGTCGGTGGCCTTGGGGTGATACCTGAATCTCAGTTTCCGTCTTCCTGTGGTGCAGAGCAGAAAAGGGGCCCAGATTCAGGATTCAGCCCCCACGCAGGAGGCTTGAGAACTGTGGCTGGAGTGGGGTGTGGGGCTTGCCAAGTCCTGGGTGGGTTTTGGAAACACCACGCATTTCTCAGACCCCCGTTTTCTCTGCAGAAGTGGGTGTTTGGAGACTGCTTGCCAGTTAGGGGTTGTCAGCACAAGGCAGGTGGAGCCTGGAAGTGTCTGGCCCGGCCCCAAATCATGGATCCTCCAGCATTCTGGGCCTTTCCCATGTGGTTTCCAACAGCTCACAAAGAAGCATTAGTCCTGGGCCTTTGTCCTTGT
Organism: Petromus typicus; assembly: GCA_004026965.1. Lineage (NCBI taxonomy): Eukaryota > Metazoa > Chordata > Mammalia > Rodentia > Petromuridae > Petromus > Petromus typicus. Next base: position 46,300 of record PVIR01006745.1, on the reverse strand, counting down.
ATGCAAACTGGGCTTCTACCTGGCTAGTGATCTGGTACCTTATTTTTCTATCCCTCAAAAGTGACTTAAACACAAAAGTTGTTACGGTTGAGATGTAGAATATTTGCCCAAAAGCACATGTTCCAAGATGGGTCATGAGGCACCACACTCATCAGGAGCTTCGTCCATTGGTGACTTTACTGCCAACTGTGCTGTGTAGAGGTGAGGCTGAGGGGAAGAGGTGGGTGTGGGGACTCAGCTCTGGAATCTGTGCTCTTCAGCTCCTCTCTGTGCTTGCTGCCCATCCCGGGCTGAGAAAGTATCTTCCATCACTCAGTTTCATTTTCTGTATCTTTGCCTTGACACCACAATGTTCTGGTTAAGCTTAGAAACTTCCAGAACGTTCCTTCAGAAGATGCTGCCTTTCCCTTCCCTGGGAAGAACCTCTTCTCATTTATATAAGCCGATTGCTTGTGGGCAGGAGCTATGTCAACTTGTGGCTGTAAAATATGTGTTTGATACAGTCCCCAACATCATAAAGATCACTGAACAAGCCAAGCATCATAGTACAAGCATCGTGGTATACGCTGTGATCCCAGCACCCTGGGAAGCTAAGGCAGGGGGATCACAAGTTCAAACCCAGGCTGGACAAATAAGCAATTTAGAAAGACCCTATCTCAAAATTAGGATGTATGTTGGAACCAAGGATCTGTGTTCTGTTCCCAGTGCTGAAAAAGAAATCATTGGTTATCTGCTATGGTCACAAAGACCAAATTAATGATTTCACACTGAGAACTTACCAAGAAGCTTCACTGTGCCCCAGTTGGACAATCTCCACATGGTCACCAATTTCTGCTGTCCTAATATTCTGTGATCCTTGGTTATGTTTCTCAAATGTCCAGGAACAAAACTTACATCAATAAACAAATAAACAAAACAGAAATACCCACAAAACCCCACCCCCAAGCTCAACCAGGCTACCACACCTTACAGTTCCCAATAAAAATGAATCCACACTATTAGGCTCCTCTATCAGATGAAGTCATTTTTCTAGAAGATCCTAATTTAGCCTCGGTTATAACTATTACTCCAGTTACTATCTCTAGCAAATCCACATAGGATGAATTTTTTGACACATTTGCCTAAATTGAGCTCTTTTATATTCTACTTTACTTTGCCTCATTTGACTTACTTAATCTTGCAATAGTCTACATTCTTTAATAAACTTAGATCTTGAAAGGCATTTCACTCAAGTGTAACAAATTTCTTTTTCTTACACATTTAAGGATAAAAGAATTACAGTCTTATTCTTTCTTGCAAAACTTTTTATGTATTACTTTAAGAGTATTTATTTCATGTTTATAAAATATCATGGTATAATACCACACATTCTTTTAAACAATTTCCAAGCTATCTATGATTTCCTTGGATTTTCTTTCTTTCTTTTTGGTATTTGAGATCGAAGCCAGCACTTTCACAGACAGCTCCAACTTCAACTCTGTGTATTTTTAGGAAAAATTTTGAGATGAGGTCTCACTAAGTAGTTTCCAAGGTGCACTCCAATTTGCAATTCTCCTGCCTCAGCTTCCCAAGGAGGTGGGGTGTCAGGCACATGCTACCACACTCAGCTCCAAGTATCTGTCATTTTAAGAAATTTTCATGAACTGAATGTAATTTAAGATGCTCCAGATCGCCAAAATTATTTCAGATTTAATGTAAGCCTCACAGCCCACTTCAAGCTTTCATCTACATTTTTCAGGAATAGAAGATGGATGTATAACATTAGCACAGGGCACACATTTGTCATTTTCCATCGGATGCGGAAAAAAATACAAGACGTTTCAGAGTTTGCTAGTACACTATGTTTTCACATAAAGAGAATATTGAAATCACAACTAAAATAAGTAAATTTCAGAGAATATCACTCAGATATTGTAACACCACAGCTCCTTTAAACAATCTATTTCCAAGTTATCTATGATTTTTCTTCAGTGAGGCACACTTAATAAAGAGAAATAAAACTTTAGGGCATAATACCAGAGTCTTTATGAAGCAAGATACTAAATCTTCAGCTTTCCTTGTCATCCAATTAATCATTTGACTAAAGTGGGAAAACATAAGCAGACTTTCACTTTGAAAGCTGAATATCAACTTGTTCTGCTAACTGAAGACTAAGTCAAAGAAATCCACTCTTTAAAGCATCTTTATTAAAGATAATAATAATTATGGATGTTGATCATTTAAAATATATAGTTTCTTACAACTTGAGAGCAAAAACTTGTCTTTCATCTGCTAAGACTATGGAGGTTTGAGGAACTAGTGCAGTTCCACATTTTGGTTTGGATATGTGAAGACATTTTCATTAATCCTTCATGAAAGAGAAAAATGAGTAAATTTTTCATAAACTCAATTATATCTGAAGGCATACTTTTCCTAGACTTTTATTGTTCTGTTAGCTTTTTATATTCAAATGACATTTTTTTGTGTTTATTCTGAGACATATGACGATCTTTTCCCCATTGACCAGTCTGGCCTCCTTTGAGTACATGAGTCTCAAATTTCATTACTTGATGACAGCAAATGACACCCCGCGGTTGGCCCCTGTTGGTGCCCCTGGAGCTTTATACAGGTAAACTGAGGCCCAAGAGGGGAACTGATGCTCTCAAGGTCATGGTTTAGACCCATGGACCCCTGAATCCATGCATTTCAGGGTGTGACCACCACAAACACAGAGTAGTTGGTTTTCTCTCTTCCTCGCCTAAGCAAACTGTGGAAAGCCGAATCACTCATTAAAATTCTACTTGCTAATTCATGATATGGCATTAAAAATTTAAAATCTATCCCTTTTGTCAAGTACATTTCCTTTTATTAATTATCTAATCACCACAGGCTCCCATGATTAATAATCCTTGTTTCGTGCATTACCAGATTATTGATAAGCTCCATCTGGGTACCATTACATACATGCAAGGAAGTTTATTTGAAAATTATTAGAGCGTTTAAAATGAAAGCAAATAAGATGATGCCTCAACAGAACTGTGAGTTAAAGTCATAGGGGAATACTTTCAAAGATAATATTCCAAAGGTTTAGTCTTCACCATGAAGCCTACAGAAGGTAACATCTTAAATACAGATCCATTCTCTGATGGCAGAAAAGCTGTTAAACAGCTGGAGTCCAGGAAAGAAAATAGCCCTGAGGAGGGAGGGTAAAATTTCAAACCACGCTATAAAAACAAGTGTCTGATATTTTTATTGGTGTAATTTACTTTGAAAGAGAGGGAAGTAAATATTTGAAAACAAAGTCATTCGTTTTCTTTTTTTATTTGTCTGGACAAATGAAAAGATCACTAACCAAGCTCCCGATATGATGGGATCCTAGGAAACAGGAGCATTGCAGTGATTGTTCAGCCAGTAATTGCTCCGAGTTTGTAAAAGGGGCTTCCACATTTGCATAATGTAGAGCGATGTGTTACCAGTGCAACAAAATGTAGACTAGAGCAGCCGGATCTGGCAAAATTAATGAGACCTCAAGGAAAATGAACTCTTTTAGCTACACTAAATGTTCCCCCAGATCTTTAGAAAGTGGGCGTTTGGAGGTTGGCGGTGAGAACAGATGTTTCCTACGATGCCTACCATTTCTGCAGATGGTGCCTATGCAGAATGACAGAAACGGAGCAGCTAAAATTTCCAAAAAAGTCCCTTATGTTTGTATGTGGAAGAATTAAGGCTCAAATATATCAAGGAGCTGGCTCCAAAGACACTCAGGCAGAAAACGATTCAAGTGGAATGGAAGCTGGTGTCCGCCATACTTTAGACCCAAGTACTGTACTGTAGCCAGCCTCAGCCATTCCTCAGTGTCTCAGGTATTCGTTTTTCAAGGGTTGCACCATTAGCACGAGAAAAAATGGCTACCGGTTACTCTTGAGTTCTGTTGCACCTGCGTACTCAGAGACATTGGACTTGGAGAGCGTGAAGTTCAGCAATTTTCTGAATCTAGCCTAGTTTGACAATCTCATCTCCCAGCTCCCATCTCCCAGATGGTTGGTCTTTCTGACAAGTGGCACTATGCTCCAAGTTGCTTCCTTCGACAGTGTGGTTGGTCTATCAGGCCTGTTTAATCGGGGGGGGGGGGGAGTAAAGAAATACCTCAATGCAAGAGCTGAAGTAAGGGACCAGAAAGACGCCAGCAACGACGCTGATACTCAGCATGTCAGAAACACCAGGATCTGCAGCTTGGCCTGCATTACTCACCAAGACAACTCTCCAGACTCATAGCTGACTCACTTTTGGTCCCAGTGAGATTCAGGTGATCCCACATTTGACTCTGCTGATGACTTTCCTGCTTCCACTCTAGGAAATTTCTTCTGTTGCATTTTCAGAAAATTCCTGTATATTTTTGGCGTCTGTAAACTTCTAGGGAGCTCTCTTTGACTTTGCTAATTGCCTAACAATGTGATGACCTAGCAGTTACCTTGTATTTGCATTGCATTCATATTTTAAAATAAATATGAATGAGGTTCCGGATTTATTTCCCCAAGCCCTGAAGACAACACCCTTCTTGTTCTGCCAGATAATTAACCTGGATCCAGAGTGAACTGTGGTAGAACTAAGAATGTTGAGAGCTACAAAGCTCAGCCACAGATTTTTCCTTTCCACATAATCATTTTAATATATTCAAAACTATTTTCATCTCTGGTGACTTCATCTGAAAGTTTTCAGAATATTAGAAACATGAAGAGATGTAGGGACGCTAGTGCTCTCACCCCAGTTTCAATCATGAGTGAGTTTCTTAGGCAAATCACTCTCCAGGGACCTGAATCACTTAGATTAACCTGAAAAGTCACTTGGTCGTATCTAGAACCACACCCGACTGTGGTTGTCAAGGTCTTCATCTGATGGTGAAGTCTACAGTGCCAGAAATGCATCATCAGGCTCAGTGACAGGCATCTGGTGCCCTATACTTGGAGAAAACAGGCACCCAGGAACACCTCCAAAATATTCACCTTCCTGTATTTGGAAAGGGCATTCTGACAAGTCTCAGAGTTCTGGCTTCACGGATTGGGAAAGGCTCACCAGTAATATTCTCATTTATTTGTGGCTATTTGAGTAGGTATGGAGCAGAAGACATCTTAATTATATATTAATGAGGAGTTAAGTGCAATTAAGTGCTTTAATAGCAGCTAGTGATTATTTGCCTTAAAGAAAAGGTAATTTTGGTTTAAGTGGTACCTGCAGCTTTTTGGGCTGAAAAAGGGTTGAGAATGGCAGACCTTCAAAGCACACACTGTATTATATGCAGAGAGCAGAGAGCGAATTTTAGAAGAGAATATGTCTGTTGGGTGACATCATTTAATCAACGTAGCCCTGTCTGCAGGGGATAGGAAACATGCACACTGGTGTACGTGAGCCACCCTACATGTTACCGATTTGCCAGCTTCCATTTCCACAACTGGGGCGTGCTCCAGAATTCACAACAGGCTCATCCTCCCAGCGTGCATGGGCCCAAGACAGTGGAGCGGGTGCTAGGCTTTGCCTTTTCCCTTTTCTGTTTCTTAAAAGCCCTCTGCCTGGTCCTGCTGGGAAATGGCCACTACAACATCTGCCCAGATCTCCAGATTGGAACACAAAAGAGGCACAGTTGGTGAGGTAAGCTCCTCATTTATATGTGACAGAAGAACTTTCATGGTGGAAACAATAGATATTTTTTATTACCTACAAATAGCCAATTCAAATCTCAAAATGAGGCTGTGTTAAGGGAAGATGGACTCAATAAAAATCAAATTCTCAAAATTTATTTGAGCATAAAATTTTAGGGATGATCATCTGTATAATTATGAAGTTATTATTGGGGTATAACCAATACATATACCCATTAATACTTCGATGCCTTTTCCCCTCTTTTTGAAATAGAGAATAAAACTCCCCCAAATGAATATTTATTTCAGTAGAACTTTCCAGTTTCAAGAAAAGTCTGGCTTCCTGTTGATCTTTCCCAGGTGGTTACAACCACCTAGGCTGCCTCTGATAGGCTTCAACACTTCACAGAAGTGATGTGAGTTGTAAAACCAGTTTGCAAATAAACACATTTCAGAGCTGTTTAGCAAGTAGGCAAAATAGTGATCAAAGTCTTCAGCTGATTAGAGAAGGAATAGAAAATAAAAACCACAAGATAAGAAGAGCCAGAGTAAGGGTAGGATTGTGATTTGTGTGTGTGAGATCAAACCTGGGCTTCAGGAGGACTAAAGCACTCAGTCTCAGGGTAGTGTGGGCTCCAGACTAATGAACACCGATGGCACATGTGTTGTGCTTTTCCACTTAGCAGCTTCACTTATGTTACCTACTTTGAGCTCAGCAATCTCCTAGAAAGGCCCGACCACAATTACAGTTCCCATTTTACAGGTCACACTGACCAGACAAGTGACTTGCCTGAGGAAATCCAAGGTGTCTCTCACACCACCATGACAGCGTCCACCCTTGCCCATCAGCAGGAGTCATCTTTTCTTCTCTAGTCCACATCCTCATGAAGGAAATCACTGGTCCACTGATGGGAGGGAACTAAAGATAACCTCATGCCGATTTCCCTTGCCATTGGTGGGCCCATTTCTCAAGCATTGACATCCCCGGAAATCTGTCCTCTGAACATAAATTTTGAATTGTTTATAAATGAAGATATTTCTGGGAGTGAGGATGGGGAGATGGTGGAAAGGACACACGGAGGCTGCAGTGTCACTCATGAGGAACCATAGAAACAGATGGTGACTGTGTCAGTTTTTTAAACAGTGTGTAACAGTAAAAGACCTATCATTATAGGCAGCTGAGTTACTTGGAGACATTATCTGTAGTCAGTCAGGGATAGGTCCTTGAGTTTCAGGATGAGGATGATGCACATCACAACTATAGCCAGAAACACATCTGTTAGAGACTGGGCTTTAGGATGAAGACAAAATAGCCAGACCTGTACTCTTCCTCAGGACTAACACAGGGTTTAATGAAGTCTAGATAGACAACAGCCACCCCAGGAGTGACTAGGACCTCTGGACCCACCATTTGCTAGAAGTCTTTGTCCTTTCCACGTCCACTTGCTGCATGACTTGTTTCCCAATTGGACCACTCTTATCTGAATGGTTATTCTTGTAAGTTCATGAGTGAGCTGTGGCCTACATTGTATCCATGTGGATCTTCTTCAATAAGACTCCCCTGTAAAGTAGGGTCCCCAGCTGCCCATTTTGGGCCCTGCCTAACTCTGAAGAGCAGAATTATCCTATCAACAAATATCTTCCTTTTTAAAATACTAGTCCTCCCAGAATTCATTCTTTGATTCTTAGGGAAGTGAGCTCAACATATCAGACATATAACAGGTTGGGAGATACAGTTCACATTTAATCTCTGGTATCAGTTCCTGTGTCATTATTGCCACGAGTCACCCTCAAAATCCTCCTCCTCACCTTAAACACTTTCATCTTGTCATTCTTATCACTCTGCGGCAGCTCTGGAGTCTTCTTTTCTGACTATCTTTATAAAACATGATAAAAATATTGGATGAGTGCCGCTGCTGCCAAGAACCATACAGCGGAAAGGCAGCTCATAAAAGCATGACACCATGTTTTCACACTCCTTAGTCCCCGGATGTGGCTTCGCGTCACTTCCGGCTCTTCCCCAAAGTCACAGTGACCACGAAAGGGACATGTTTTGATCCATTCAGGACGTGAAGGCAGCAGGGACAGTGCAGTAAAGATCCTCAGGAAGGAGGACCTCAGAGCTGCTGCAGGAAGTGGTGAGGACGGTGGGATGAGTGTATTCAAAGCCAGAGGAGACCTGGGAGGGAGACTCATGGCTGTGTGTGTTTTAAGTTTAAAGAATTTTAAATTTAACTTTACCTTTTAATCACACATCTAAAAATTATACTTGCAAGTGTCAGCATACCACAGCTTTCTGTGTTTTCTTATGTCTTATTGAGAAACTGCCGATCTTGGTCCAAGGCAACTTTTCTCCCTTTCTCATGTCTCTGTTCTCTCCCTTTCATCTCTTCCTGATTAACTTTGGATGACCTGCCCTGCGATAATTTCATACAATCAGAATTCACTGCAGGGCCTTCTTGTTTTCTACTGCTGCTGTAACACCTTGTGAAATCCTAGGATGGATGCAAAGCAGTCTGTGATGACTCCCCCTGGTCTAAGATCATGCTTCGAGTAGAGGCGTGTTTCCTTCTAGAGTCTCAATACAGAAGCAAAAAGGTGTGACCAACCCCAAGTCCTTCTCAAGTCCCCATCTTGCTGCTCTTTCTCCCTCCTCCTTCCACTTTACAGACCCTTTGAATACACCGGTCCAGGTGGATACCGCACAGCAATCTCCTCATCTTGAAGGCATTTGATTAACAACTTTAATTCCATCTGCAGCTTTTATTTCCCTTTGCCTGGCAGGATGGCACAGGGCCCGTTTCCAAGGCTCAGACCATGGATATCTTTGGAGACCATGAATCTGCCACCACCAGGGTTTAACACACATGTGCATGTGTTTTAGTGACACCTCGCCCCATAAAACACCACGTCAGGTACTAATGACCCTCATTTTCAAGAAAAGAAAAAGGCAGGTTTAGAGGGTTACACAGGATGAGCTAGTATCAAATAACCACCAAGCCACAGATCCAGAGGCAAGAGTAGCTGGAATTCAAACCCACATTCTCACCTCCGAGCAGAAACACTACCTGCCTGGTTACCTGAATGCTGAGCCCAAGTATCGTCCTGAGTCCCTAACTTTCCTACAGCATTTTCCATGTTTATCCCAGAAGTCTGGTGGAGTCTGTGTTCTTAAAGCCTCTGGCTAGGTCTTCTTGCCTCCATGAGGTCTAATATACCCACAGTCCAGGCCATCTCTCGTGCTCAAAGCCTTCATGTACCTGGTCTTATCCCAGGTAACCCTCTGCAGCAGCAATTCTGTGCATGTATCTCTTCATGCCCAGCCCCTTTCAGGTTCCTCAGAATCCCCCACTGACATCCAAAAACTCCCAGGTACTTTTAGGCTGAAGTTTTTCCTTCAGCACATGTCCTCTCAGAAGTCACCTGACCAGGAGCACTTTCCTGACCACCTTCACCCTTCACAGTCCAAAAGTATCATGTCTTGCTTGCCACATAATCCCTCATGGTCATAAGCAGTGTGCTCATTATATCAAGTTTAATACTGGGATAATGGCTGGACTGGTATGGTGGGGTTGGTGCTCTTACAGTCCCAGTACTTGAGGAGGCTGAGGCAGGAGGTTCTCAAGCTTGAGCCCAGCCTAAGCAACTTACAAAGAGAGAGAGAGAGAGATCCTGTCTCAAAACAAAAATTAAAACAAAGTCTAGGTGTGTGTCTTAGAATGAAAGCCTTGGGCTCCATCTCACTACTGCAAACTAGTAATTGCAGGTAGTCTGCATATGTGTGGAACAAGGTGAAGGATGTGTCAACTGCCATTTTCAAGTTCCCCTAACTCTTAAGACCTCAGTATTTGTGTGGCTCTTCCAATGGAACTAAGTCTGTACCCTGGGAAGAGTCTAGCTCTGCTAATTTGTGCTCTCAAATTAGTTTCCTCAGAGGATCTCCTTCTACCCAATAATGGCTTTCACCTTTATGACTCTACTTTTAGGCCCTACCCTTCCAAGCTTACATATTCAAACACCTCCCAGACAACGCTGCTCACCAACTTGACAAGTCACACTTGACATAGTTCAAGGAGAAGTCTTGATTCACGACTTCTTATCCAACTGCTCTAGACAAAGACCTCGGGTCATTTTTTCTCTTTACACCTTCTCTTGCATGATTTATATACAATCTATCAGCATATTTTCTCTGCTCTACCAGCAAAACAGATGCCAGGTCTGCCCACACCTTTTCCTCAGGGAACTCCCCTCGTCTCCTCCCCTGTCCTCCCAAATGACTGGGAAGCTCTGTAAATTATCTCTTTTCTTTCACACCCTCAGCAGCAAACCCTTCTCCCACCGGGGCCAGAGAGAGGCTTTAATTTCAATCACATCACCTCACCTCAGCTTCGGGGCTTCCTGGGATCCCCACTGCACTTGACATAAACTAGCAGGTACTCATAAGTCTTCTTTGGCACCCTTGATCCCCAGTTCCTCTCCCCAAATGAGTCTGGAACCCAGAACTGAGGAATTCCGAGCATGAAGAGTCAATACTCACTGGAATACCTGACCGATGTCCTAATTATGGCTCAGAACTTGTACTTTCCCCTTGCCAGCTTCCCTGCCATGGAGCCCTGGGTTAAATGCTAAATCATTTCTGGAAAGGGGGTTTCCGATGGATGGAGGCTGTTCACTGCTCATGATGGATGTTGCTCAGAAAACATCACAGACACAGACAATAGGAAGTACTGCTCTCTGCCATCATCCCAGGGTGGCACCAGGGAAGGAAGGATCCAGGGTAGACAGCAGTGCCCAAGTGACCTTCCTGAATCTTATAGACTCATCTATCTATTATTTTTGTGATGGGGTTGTACCCTAACCCCTGCACTGACTAAGCAAATTAATGTTCTCACCTGTTCCTGCTGCACCTTGACTTAGGAAACAATGTCCGTATACTTGGCTGAGTTACAGTAGCAGAGGCTGGTTCTGTCTTTTTTTTTTTTTCTTTAGGTTTTTTGAGACAGGGTCTCGCTTTGTGGTTCAGGCTGGCCCTGAGCTCAGCCTCAAACTCACATCACAGCAATCCTCCTGCCTCTGCCTCCCGAGTGCTGGGATTACAGGCGTGAGCCACCACGCCCGGCACTGTGGATGTGGTACTGGTTGCTGCTGGGTGTGGGTCTCCACGCCCTGTATTGTTATGTGGTTACCGGGGAATCGAACCCGGGCCCTTGCGCTTGCAAGACAGGCGCCGGAACCACTGAGCTAACTCCCCGGCCCCGGCTGGTTCTGTTTTTCCTTGCTTTTCTTTCCATCTTCCTCCTCCTTGTCTTCCTCACTTCACTTCTCCTCCTTCTCCTCCTCCTCTTTTCCTCCCTCCACTTCATCATCATTCTCCTCATCCTCCCACTCCTCCTCCACGTCCTCCTTGACATTCTGTCTTCCTTCTCCCCCTCCCCTTCCTCTCTCTTCTTCAGATTCTTTTTTCCTTCTCCTTCTGTTACTTATTCTTACTTGAACCCAGGACCCTCACAATGAACTACATTCTCTTCCCTTTTTTATTTCTCACTTCTGTATTTCTTAAAAGTGTGACAAGTTTACACGGAGTTTCTGAGCTGCCCAGGCTGGTTGAACTTGTGAGACTCTTGGCCTGGTCTCCCAGAGCACTTAATTACCCTCATGCTCTGCCACATTTATGCAGCCAAGTCCATTTTAATGTGTCACCCCGACAGTATTCAGATTCTATCTCTCCCACTTCTCTCTTGCCCTACACCTATGAAAGCTGATTACAAAGCTCAGGTGCACCTTTCATTTGTATCTTTCATATTGTAAACCATGTGTTAGGGTTTAGATTTCATATTCTCAAAGTCTCACTCTGAACATGGGGGCCTGATGGGAGGTGACTCACAAGGGTAAATTCCTGTCCCCAGCTCTTACCTCTCTGCTCCTGGCCACCCTGACCTGAGCAGGTTTCTTCTTCCATGCCTTTCCAGTGCTGGTATTTCTTACTTGGAGTGAACTTACCATGGACTGAACCCCCTGAAACTATGAATTAAAATGAACCTTTCTTCCTTTAACCTTTTCACATTGTAATGTGAAAGCCTCGCAATGTGAACATGACTGATACACTGTCAAACACCCAGATTGTCTTCCCCTGGACTTTTTTCCTGTCCTCAGCCCTTAACTAGTACAAAATCTATCACCATTTGTCCTTCCTTTGACAGAGAGGAGCCCAGAATCCTTTTGTCTGCTCTCCCTCCCCAGAAAGCTCCACCATGGGAGCAATGTACCTTTTCACACCTGCTTGATACCTACAGAGCATCATCAGCCTCAACACCAGACCCAGTTTTGTGCAGGGTCCTTGAGCACATCACCCAGAGGTGACCATATGGCACTTACTTTGCTTTTCATCTGTCTGATTTGGAGGTAGTTGGGATGGGCCCTGAGGATGGAAAACTGAGTGTAGGACTTGTCTCAGCCAGGTCCCGGCTGTGTGACATCTAGCAAATGCTCCCATGCTTTTGTTTCTGGGGAGAATTTTTTTGAGCTATGATAAGATGATAGAAAAGGCTGTAAAGTGCTTAACATGATGTTTGCACCTAGAATAAGTTGAACATACTTCACCTGAAAATCCAAAGTCTAAAATTCTCCAAAATCCTTCCACCCAAAATAGAAAATTCTACACTGAACCTCATAGGACAAGTCACAGTCACAACAGAAACACAAGAAAATGTATAAAATTACTTTCGGCAGATGTATGAAAGATGAATATGAAGTATAAAATTTGTTTTTAGACTTTAATCCCATCTGCCATATGCCTGATTATGTATATGTAAATGTTCTAAACTCTGAAATGCACCTGGTACAAAGGTTTTCAAATAAGAGACATTGGATCTGTAGTCGCTGAGTGACTGGGCTGATTCTATAAGGTAAGGACTTTAAAATGACTGGAACATGGAAGCGTGATTTGAAAGGGCTAGACTCTGTACCTGGGACCTGTTTTGCACTGGGCAATACTTGGCTTTCTTTCCTTTATTTTCTTTTGTCCTCAAGAATCTCAGAAACAGATTTTTTTTTCCCAGCCTGGGGCAGGGGTTGAGCCTAGGTTCTTCACAATGAGCTACCTCCCAGCTCCCCTCCTCCGCTTTCTGAGACAGAGCCTCCCTTAGTTGCTAAATTGCCCAGGCAAGGCTCAAACTTTCTGTCTATCTGCTTCCGCTTCCTAGATGCCAAGGTTATAGACATACGACATCGTGCTCTGCACAGCAATAGATTGCTTTTTGCTTCTTGATTATATCTTCTGAGTGTCTTGTCCAAGCCTTCTAGTTTGCACTGGGTTATCTGTCTAAAATAAACTCACGCCAAAGAAGGCTTTCTGGATCCGAAGGACAGTGTGTGCCTAACATTTGTCCTTCCAACTCAATGACCATTTCTTTCTAGGCCACATGAAAGGAGGAAATTGGATTTTTGAGATTGGAGTAAAAAGGAGAGTCCCTCGGCTGATGCATTCCTGTAATACCAGTGCTCTGAGCAGCTGAGATCAATCACCATTGAGAGTCCAGCCTGGAAAACTCAGTGATTGAAAGAGAACATGAATAAGAAAAGTCTAAAAAGGGCTGGTAGTGTAGGTCAGTGCAATAGGCTTGGGTTCACTCCCCAGTACCGGGGGGGAAAATGTCTGCCTCACGAAAGAACAGAAGTCATAATAATAAATTTGTTAAAATGCATATCGTGGACTCAGCCTTTTATGAAAGGAGATTTTGGAAAGAGGAAGAAGAAGAACAAAGAGAAAAAGAAATCAAAGGGCAAGAATGGGATTTGGAAATTCAGGGTGTTGAAAGGTAGCAGCTAAGACTCTCATAACATTCGGTGGTCATTATGATGATAAACCACTCTGTAATTTAGGATCTTATAATTTTGAAGACATAATTAAAGTTAATGATAGTTAACATGAACTGCTTTTGCCACAAGTGACTGAAATATAAAGGAAAAACTTTTTCTTTTTCATCCCAGCCCTCTCCCCATACCTAATTCCTCACTCAGTCAGCGAGGGATTTGATTACCCTTTTGTTGTACTCAATTTAGGGTGACCTTTCTTTGACATCTAGAAAACTCTTTTCTTCCAAAGAACAGCTCTGTCATCTGGCCACCTTTTTGTTGAGGAATAATAGGACTTTAGATTCCCAGCGCTAGAATGACCTTAGGGAGTCTCCGACACAGCCCGGTGCTTTCTTCTTAGAGATAAGGAGACCTGGGAGTAATCGGGTTAAATAACTTGCCCAAGACCATACAGTCACCGAGTGATTGAGTGTCTTGCTTTTTTTTCTTCTGTGTTGAACTGCGATGGGTCCTGTCTCAGTGTTGTGGTGGATAGACCTGATTCATCTGTGTCTGTTGTGTGAACTTGAGTTAGTTTTAGTAAACGTGTATGAGGATCATGGATAATGCATTTTGTAACAGATCTTGCTGCACTGATACAGATCATTGCAAACACTGTGGCAAACCTTCACGACATCCCTTGCTCTGGAACAGCTGCCGTTATGAACAGTAATGGAGGAGCTGGAGCAGGCTCTGACTTGTCCTGGTTTTCCTTCTGTCATTTTTCATGCAGGACCCTGTGTCACAGCCAGCCAGCCTACCCTGCCTTTCTTCTTTTGTTTATCTTATTCTGCATCTTAAATCTTTGATACTTAGGCCAGAAGATTTTTTTTTCTCAAGCGTCACTCCCTCTTAAGCTTCCTTGAACCTGTTTCATTGTGGTTTTTTTTTTTCCTCCCCTTCTCTGTCTTCAGATGCTTAAGTCTTGTTTAAAATTGAAGAGCTTGGTGAAAATGAACATGCTCATCTATTTGGTTTGTCTTGATGCTTTGCAACCACTCGGTATCTCTTTAGCACCATAGCAACCCACAGAAGAGGCGGCTCAGGAGGCTGAGAGAGTCCCTGACACACAGATGTCCCTTCTACCGGTTGCTGCACTGGGACATGAGTTTGTGTGTTTCAAGTTCAGTTTTGTCTTGTTCAACAACAATCTCTGGCATCAGTGACTGTGTTTAGGAATTGCACATAATTTTGAGGTACTGAGATAGTTCCATTTGCCCTAAAATTAATCAAGTGCCATAATTCATTCTCTATAATTTTTTTCTGATTGCTACCACATGTTTCAGGATAATTTTTGTTACATTTTCCCTAGTTGGGCAGATAATCCCCTTCTTTTCTCCCTACCTTCATATCTTGCCCAGATCCCTTAAGATGGAAACACAGCTTTTCCAGGCTGTTCTTAGCTTCCCAGTTTTATGGCAGGCTTTCTCCTCTGCTTTCTGCACTGGAATCCTGCCTAGGAAATGTGTCCAACTCTTCTTAGGTAATTTCGCAGCTTTACACTAATTCCAATCATGTTGAAATAAAACAGACTTGTGAGACATAAGCTCAGATTTTACCTCCTAACAACTTGATTTTTTTCTTTATTTGGTTCCAGGATTAGAAATGACTTGAAGGACCAGAGATTTAGCTCAGTGGTTCTGGTGCCTGTCTTGCAAACACAAGGACCCTGGTTCAATCCCCGGTAACCACAACAACAATGCTGGGCATGGTGACTCATGCCCACCAGCAATCAGCACCACATACCACAGTGCCGGGCATGGTGGGTCAAGCCTGTAATTCCAGCACTCGGGAGACAGGCAGGAGGATTTCTGTGAGTTTGAGGATGAGCTCAGGGCCAGCCTGAACTACAAAGCAAGACTTTGTCTCAAAGAAAAGAAAGGAATGGAAAGGAAAAGAGAAGGAAAGGAAAGACAAGACTTGAGGAAGAGACGGAAATGTGTAAAGAACACATGGTAGGACCCTCAGGACCCTCACCATTAAGATGAACAAGTAGCCACAGACAGGTTGTTCCCACACATCCGTGACACAGTGTGTGTGAAACATCTATGGCGCTTCTGAAGCACAGAAGGTCCCCAGTCACCGTAACCGCGTCTTCTATTGAAACCTCTGCCACCAGCCACAGAAAGTGCGGGGTGAAATTCGAAGGCCTCACCGTGGTTGTTAGTTCTCTCTCAGGTGCTCAGAGTTTCACTCCTTAATTATAGGCCGCTCCCAAGCTCTTTTGGAATGGGTTCAGTCAAAAAGGTTGGCTTTCATCTCCTGGGAGAGGCCACATCTGGGCTTTTGAATATGGTTCCAGCCTCTATCAAGTCACAGTGTGAATGGTGACAGTGCTGTGCCTGGGGGAGGAGTGGGGACAAGTGTCCTGCCGTTCACCACTTCAGTGTCTTCCTTCCTAGATCAACCAGGTAAGAAGTGTGAGAAACAGCTCTTGCTCTCCTTTTCAGACAGTCTTCCCACAAAGTGAGTCATTCTGGCCTAGGAAGATTCAGGGGCCTGTTCAGTCCCCAAGGGGAAGGCAGAGAGGAGAAATCAGGGGTTGGCACCATCCTGAAAAGCATGAGCTTCACAGATTTGCCTGCCTCTTGTTATCTACAGCATGCAACCCAGGTCACATCTAGATCTCAGGTGTGTTAATTTAGTTACAACCAGCTCTCCAGAGCCAATTCAGTTTATCCATCAAGGGTGCACTGTACTTGATACACAAACTCTATGATAATGGTCTCCTCTCTTTCTGATAAACACAGAAGCACAAATCTGGCCCAAGTTTGATTTATTGCACCAGACTTTTACAGGGGTAAAAAATTATTGCTCGAGAGACAGGAACAGCTGCTTCCTTTGACAGTTGTATTTTTCCTTGTAAGTTAATTAAGTGACACAGTGTGAATCCAGCAATGATGGACTCATTCTTTTTCTGCTTCCTGGGAAAAAATCAGGAGCAGTATTTAAATTGAGGAGGTAAATGTGCGGTGTGCAAGACCAAGTAAATATCTTAACGTCTCAGAAGTTCTTCTTTGGGTATGGACTCGGGTGGGAAAAATTATGAAAGAACTTATGGAGAGAGAAGCAATGGGTTTCATTCAAGTTGGGAGATAAAATTCAGCCCTGAGATTTTTTACAAGAACCTGGAAGCACAGTATTCAAAAGATAATACTGTATCTTGCCCTAGTGTACAGTCTATCAGAAAAGACAAGTCACACTAAAACCCTACAGAGTAATAGCACATGTTCCAAAGAGTAATATTTGTGATTGTAGATCATTCCCCTAGGTCAGAATCACTTGTAGTCACTCAAAAAATCACACATACCCAAGTTCTATCTTAGGCTGGAGTTAATGAGTCCTCATTCTTGACTTCCTCCATCTCTCAGCCCCCACAAAGAAAAAAATAGGAGGCTGAGATAGAAGGATCTCAAGTTCCAAACCAGCCTCTCTCTTCTCCCTCCCTCCCCTCCCCCTGTGATCTCCAATGAATGCATTCGACGTGGACAGGGTTGAGCTATTTTTGTCCACATGTCAGACAAGTGTTGCTTTGCTCACTAATTTTCTTCTGTCTTCTCTGCTCCTCTATACGGTGTTCTGTGTGTATTCCAGCTCCATATCCTTCTGGTCTACCTCCTGCCCATTTTGCTTTCGATTCAGAGTAAATATATAATGAGTGGAGAGACACATTTGAAGCTGCTGCTGGACCCAGATACTACTCCACAATGTTTGAAAAATAAAACTTCTTAAGGAAATGTCTATGGGAGATAGTGAAATATTATCCACCCTGCCAAATTCATTTGAATTTACAAAGCACTATCACAAATACCGCGCATGGTATCCTTTGGGTGTTCCAGCCATTCTCCGAATCAGTCAGACATAGATTGCTCTCCAATTGTCTAGGAGTACATTTCGGGTCTAGGAATTCTATGTGACTAAGTTGCATATTTATTGCTAGTACAACAGGAGTGAACAAATACTGATAAAGTTTTCTGAAAGTTTTATTTTTATCTATTTACCTACTTCCTGATTATATCACTACTATTACTACTAATCCAAGGAATATGCTGTTTTCCAGTGTACAGGCACTTTTTATATATTGTCATCTTAACTTTTAATGAAAAATATAATTCATCGAAGTAGGGTTTTTATTTTCCTAACTTCATTCTTCAATTCCATGGAAGAAATTCAGCCTTAGGCAGATTAAGTTGTCCAGCTTTATGGAAACAGTAAATGATAGTGTTTTGTATACACTGTCCAATTTTCCAAAGTATTTCCTTGAGTACCTTGGAAATTATATTAATATTTTCTTTGCTTAGTTCTGTATGCCCACAGGTTCAAAATCACTTTTGAAGGAGTTATTTAATGAACACAACAGATGACAATGCAGAGTGGCTATCTGGTTTGTATGGTTTTTGTTCTTCTTATATATATCAAGACACACACACACACACACACACACACACACACACACACACACACACAGAGTTATCTTCTTAATTGAAAATTCCTTAAAGTCAGTTCCATTCAATGGCAAAGGATAGTTACTGTGTCTAGACAAAGCCAACAGACATTTTAAAGCCTAGTAAGTTTTGCAGCTGGATGCTTCTATTCCCACAAACAAGGACTCAAACTAACTTCTGTCTGACATTCTGAAAAATCACATGAACTCGGTGTGATAAAGTGCTAAATTCCAGGTGAATATCAAAAATAAATCAAATGTGAAAATGAGCTCCTTCTAACTTAGGATTGCACAGTTTTCTCCTGGTTTCTGAAGGTAAATTAGGTCATCTGAATTGTTGTTTTGTTGTACGTCTTTCCCAACTTTCCTAAATTACATTTCTAAATGGATTCTGTTTTCTTAGCATTTGGCATAATAGCGCACCAATGTGTGTTAATGATCTATCACATTAGTACTATATGATGTGTACCTTGATTTACTTACCTCTAGAAGTTGTGTATGGAGCAAAATATAGTAAGAATCTTAATTTACACTAGAAGTGAGTATCAAAGCGTGCTGCTCATAAAGAGGGACTTGAGATGTTAACTGTGAACTTCGCTCTGTGGGGTGAGCATATTTTTTTCACACCACCCATTTGAGATCTACTTTAAGGCATCACTTCTTAAGGTAATATAATTTCTGGATCTATTTATAACTATTTGATAGTAGGCACTTACCAGTGTGCCCAGTTATGTAGATTAATTGTACATTTTGGTACATCTCAGAAACAGAGTAAGACAGACTCCTTTGGAGAGCTTTCCAAGCTAGGATCATTTGAGTAAAAATCAGCATAAACCACTGAAGAATTGCTCTGAACCAGACCAGAGTGTCAGGAAGGAGGGACTGCCATCTAATCCAGGCTTCATGGATCCCAGACAGTTCATCCACAGGACCATCCTCTATTCTATAGTTGTATAGTGAATACACACTTGAGATTGTGACAGCTGTCCTATCTGTTGTGAAATTAAGTCTTCATTGCTGTAATAAATATTACCAACCAACTCACTTCTAGTTGCATTAGTAAGTGGAAATATGAATAGAAAAAAAAGAAAAACTCTATAATGTTTGCCAGTTCTGAAGGAAAATCTGAGCTCAACTGTTGTTTCTTTGTATTTCTGCATTTAATCTTCTTTCTATGAAATTCTGCTCTTGCTTGGAGAATTATTTTTGCTGTTCTTTGTTCTGCTTATAGATGTATTTGTTGACTCTCTGAATCAGGGAAAAAAAACACGCAAAGAAGGAAAAATCATTTACATGTTATGATTTATTGTCAAAATGGTTTTGGCAGTGAGTGGGGATTCACTCTTGTTTATGAATAATATATTTACGCTATTAAGTTTCCTGGTAAATTCTTAAGATTAATGCTCAGATGAAAGACTCTAAGTATGATGGATTGCTACCACATAAATGTAGTCAGTCTTTATCAGCTTCCATTCACAAAGAGCCAAGGTGGCTTGTAGGAGTGGAGGAGAAGTTTCCAACTGGTGCTTCCCACTGTATTCTTGGAATTCCTTTGGAAAACAAGATATTGATCAGGAAGCCCAAGTATTTCCATTACCCAAGTAGGTCCAACAATAGTGTATGCTGGGATTCATTAATACAAAGACAGTGACAAAATCTAAGACTCATACTTGGGGAGCTGTGACTGAGTGAAAGCTTGGCATGTCAACACTTCGGCATGTATTAAGCAGGCAGTGAATTGCATCTAGACACAGACTGGTGTTAGAGAAATGGATAGGGGTGGATCAAAGAAATGTAAGATTTTCTGTACAGTGACTGTCACTGGAATTTTATAGCTTCTTGGTTTCTTTGTTCAACTTACTGTGATGAAAGCATATGGTGATCAAGCACTTTGTAAAGCTTCCTGGACACATTAAAGAACAAAACAGTTTAAGACTTTGCCCTCAGATAACCTATGTGCTACTACTGGGCTAGAAACAGAAAGCAGTGTATAAAGAAGTAAAGACAGAATTCAGAGGATGAAAAATGACTATGGAGGGAAAGGAAGCAGAAGAAAGATGGAGGGAGTAGACAAAAAGAACATCGGCTTCTCCTACTTAATTGACGAGGGAAGACTTCATTGATAAATGGACATTTGAGGCATTCCTCTGCAGGAAGTATAATAGGCAGCAGAGATGAAGATTGTAAAGGAATTGTCCTTCCAGGCAATTTATCATGGAGCTCAAAGGAGCTGGGCCAAGTGTGCCTGACCCTCCGAGGTGCCTGGGATGGGAAACATTTTGGTAGTGATCTCAAGGTGAACTTCAAACTGTGATGTGTGTGTTGCCGGAAGGCCATGGAATGCAGAAGGAAGCATGGTGGAAAGGAGCTCAAGACATCCATGGGCTGAATGTCTCACAGCATTCACAAATTTGAACTGCCTGATGGGCTGTGAGGGAACTTGGATCAGTAGACCTACTTATTTCTTAAACATCTACATTTTTTAGCTGAAGACCCCAAAATCTATAGTTTCAAAATGCCCTTCAAGAGCTCATTTTCAATTTCCTGTTTTAGAGCATGAGCCACCTTATGCCCATAGTTTTCCTGACTCTAGGGTTGTCCTTTGCCCCCAAAGGTGGTTAAGACTCAATTTAAACTTTGAACCCACTAAAGTCTAAACAACCTCTGATCTCTTTTAGCTCCCTACATACATCCAACATTTAATCTCCCTTGTCCAGCAATCAGGTGATACTAATGATTTTCTTTTTTTTTTTTTTTTTTAAGGTTTTTTGAGACGGGGTCTTGCTTTGTGGTTCAGGCTGGCCCTGAGCTCAGCCTCCAATTCACATCACAGCAATCCTCCTGCCTCTGCCTCCCGAGTGCTGGGGATTACAGGCGTGAGCCAACATGCCCGGCACTGTGGTATGTAGTATTGGTTGCTGCTGCGGTGAGTCTCCACAACCAGTATTGTTATGTGGTTACCGGGGATCGAACCCAGGTCCTTGCACTTGCAAGATAGGCGCCAGAACCACTGAGCTATATCCCCGGCCCACTAATGATTTTCTTATGAATAAGTTGTGCTACCACATCTTCAAGGACTTCTTTGGACTGCTCCCCCGCCATCACTTGTCCCATTTCTTCCTAATCCATGGGTGACCAGGACACAGAATTAAAACAGCATCTTTGTCCTCACAAATTTTTCTCTAGGAAAATGACACCTGCCGGACTCATTGGTACAAGTCCAGTGCAAGGTACATTCTCTGGAAGAGCAGACAGGGTGGCAAAGACAGGACCAGAGCCTCCTGGAGAACTGACTTTATTTTTTACCTTGAAAGATAAGTGACACTGAAATAAATAGAATAGAGGTTATTGAGAAAGTGCATGCCATGCAGAATGAGCTGCTCATACAAATACATACACAAAACATAAAACTGTGCCATGTTTCATGAGCTATGAGGGGGGCCCCTTGGTCTAGATAGCATCATACAGGAAGAGACGTGGTACAAACAACCAGACGAGAGTATGCTACCTCAAAAGATGGGTCTTTTGCAATGGAAGGAAACAAGAAAA
Source organism: Petromus typicus (assembly GCA_004026965.1). NCBI lineage: Eukaryota > Metazoa > Chordata > Mammalia > Rodentia > Petromuridae > Petromus > Petromus typicus. The sequence continues at coordinate 24,838 of PVIR01006745.1, read as the reverse complement.
AGAATTGAGATGTATTGTGTAGATGCACTAACTTTCCATAATATATGTAACCACTATGCCTGCAAACGTGAATTAATTCCTTTTAAAAAAAAAAAAATCAAAGACAAAGGAGAGTTGCCCAAGAACTTTTAACATAATTAGGGTTAGTGTTGTGTATATGACACTGATTTGTTTTAAGGTATTCTGGCTTTTATTTAAAGTGTCCTGGATCATAGGTACAAGATAACTGGATCACTCATTGAGCGATCAATTCTGAATAGATTTACTGAAGATAGAAAACCCAACCAGGGTGCACACAGCACCAACAAATAGGCATGTAGCCTGCATAGAATGAAAGGAAAGGAAAGAAAGTCTCCATATTGTTGTTTCCTCCTGTCTACCCTGCTATATTCCTCCATCATTCCCTTCTGTCTTGGCGCCCTGACATAGAGCTGGCCAACCACGGAGTGAAACCTCCAAAGACTATAAAGTGAAATATACCTTTCTTCTATTAACTTGTAGATGACAGGTATCTTGTCCTAGTCATGAAAAAATAACTAAGACAAAGGGAATTCTTCTTCATATACCTCCATGTTGATATAAACATACACATTGAAAACAAAGAGCCACATGATACAGAATTCACATCTATTGGTTCTTACTTCATATCAGGGACTCAATTAAGGTCTTTCTACAGAGATCATTTTATTTCATTCTTATTGGTAGTCTATCAGTGTGGCACTATTATCATTTTAATATTATAGAAAAGAGAGCTTTTCTACAAAAGGGAAGTGTGAAGACTGTTAGAATCACAAAAGCAGGACACAAGGGGCTTTAAGGCCATGCATAACCTTCTCATTAAATGTGAGAGGAAAGGGCATCTAGAAAGGGCAGGTGCTCTGCCCCCAGATCCCAGGCAATCTGCGTTGAGATGGGACTGGTGCTCTGGCCGAGGCATCATCACCCTACACACAAACCTACACCACCCAGGGGTCTCTCTGTCCTTTAAAATTATTCATAGTCGAAGCCTATAGATGCCTTTCCATTGCTAATTGGAGAGGCCCCAAGAAACGGCCACTCCCAGTAGCAATTGATGTGCCAGTATTATCAATAAGTTCACATGGGCTAATTATTCCCTAGCCCTTCCCCGCATCCTTTCAAAGTTAGAACAGACCCAAGTAGGAGAGCATGTAAAGTGTGGACCACCTGTACATGGGTATGTTTGTCAGAGATCTTTACCTGCCTTTTCTCATCTCTGGTCCCAGAGGAGGAAAAGACCAGGTTATATTGGTCCCAGAAATCAGAGAGATTTTTTTAAAAATAGGTTCAGAGCTGAACGTGTGGGCACAGTAGACAATTTTCTGTCCATCTTAAATTTCGAGTTAGCACTAAGCTTCTATTTTATGAACTTTAAGTCCTTTCTTGGGAAAATGTGCTATTACCAAGCTCATCCACAGGTTCAGCTCTTCCTACAGTTTTAGTGATGATTTTATAGGACTTACATACCTGCCATCCTCCATTCCAGTGGTTTCTCTTCTATCTTGGCTTGGTTTAATCACATCAACTTGTTCTCCCCTGACATGTTTCCTGAACCTACCACGAGCACAGCTAGTATTCTCTGTTTTCCTCACTGCTCAGAAGAAGGGGACAGATTAGCTCAAACTGTGGATCCTTTCATGTGTGCAAGAGAGAAAATTGAGTGGTGGAATACTTGAACTCCAGTTCTGGCTTCCACTTGCTCACCCAGGATCCAGCCCATGCTTTCCTCTCCAAGGTAGTTCACTCCTCAAGATGTAGGAGGCTGAATCAAACATCCCTCCCCCTTTTACAGGGAAAGAACTTGCATTTTGGAGAGATAGCCATTCTCCTAGAGTATGAGATGAGTTTCCTGTCTCTTTTGGAGCCTGTGCTGCTCTTGAACCAGACATAAGATGCCCAATAGAAAGATCCTTCAACCTACAGCCCCAGGTTTGCCCACAGTTTCAGTTATCCCATTAGCTTCTGTATGACCTTGAGTAGGCCTTCCCAGTGCATTCAGCCCCTGCTCCCATAGTACAAATCCGTGGTAAGAGCATCCAGCTCCCACAGGGAGGGGAGGACAGAGATGGAGTGTGACTGCACAGAATGACTGACGACTTTTAAACATGGTCAGCTGTGAAGACACAAAGGGGAGCCTCAGCCCCTTGGACGAGGGCGAGTTCATCGCTCGTGTTCTGCGTTGTGGTAAATGCCATCTGACTCTCTCTTCTCTGAGATGGGCTTCTGCTGCCACAGAGCTGGATTCTGACATGCTTGAACTCAGCAACAAAGTGGCTGCTGAGCTGTGATCAAGGACATCTTGGAAAATCCATAATTAACTCAGTGTTTAGCAGAATCACTATCCTACTTCAGAATATTCAGCACGAGGACATGAACGGAGAGACTTGCAGCTCCAAGATTAAAAAAAAAAGTCAATGCCCTCATAAACAGATCTATGATCATTGAGATGTTTTCAATTAACCATAATGAAATTTATTATTATTTCACCTGGACGACTAAATGGATTTGCAGATGGATAAGGATCAGCTGAGCTCATCTCCTTCTGTGAAATTGCCCGTTCAGTCCTGCCCACTGCAATATATTCCAGAGTGATTTGCGGCACATTAGCTCGAGAGTCTCAACATTACAACCTTTTGCCAAAGAGACTTTCCTGAGGGGCCCATGTTTCTTACTAGGCCTTCAAAATCTGATTCTGGTTTTCCTTCTGAACTTTAGAAAGGCTTCAGAAAATGTAAACAGGCCAATAAAAATAATAAATTTATAGAAATTGTAAAGAGAGCAGAGTTGAGAGCCAGAAAGTGAAAGCTTGGGTGTGTGACTTGTCAGGCAGGAAAAGCAGTGAAAGAGGAGGTAAATGGTGCTCATTCTGCAAGTGTTACAGGTGTGGAGCACTTTTTGCTGAGGAACACCTGGCACCCACCTTATCTACCACTATAATCATAGTCCAGACCTAGAAGGAGTGGAGACGTGGAAGGAGAAGTCGAAGAGGTGCATTAGTTCTCTGTGGCTGCAAATTCCTGCTGAGTGACTTCAGACCTTCCAACTCACTATCATGCATTTTTGCAGTCCATGAGGTCCAACATGGACATCTCTGGGCCCAAAACAAGACGCCCCCAGTGCTGCACCCTGGCTGCAGATTCCAGAACGGAATCTTGACCTTTGTTTGCTCTGGCTCCTAGAGATCCCCCCATACCATGCATTCCTTGGCTCCTGCCCTTTCCTCCAGAGTTCAGACTGAGTCTTTCTCCCACTGAAAAAAACCCATACTTCTGCTCCAGCTTCTGTTTTCGGATTATAAGGACCTGCTTGCAGCGAGGAAACCACAAGTCTGAGATGAAAGTGTTGATGGATTGGTTCCTTCCCAGAGATGGGGGACAGTTGTCCTTTTTTTTCTGTTGATTCGTTGGTGATCCCCGACTTCACCCTGGCCTCTGCCTCCACCTTCTTGTGTTTTCCTTGAATACTCAGTTGTATCCTTCTTTTGTTTAAGGTTTTTGGAGACAGGGTCTCGCTTTATGGTTCAGGCTGGCCCTGAGCTCAGCCTCCAATTCACATCACAGCAATCCTCCTGCCTCTGCCTCCCGAGTGCTGGGATTACAGGCATGAGCCACCACGCCCAGCACTGTGGTATATGGTACTGGTTGCTGCTGGGGTGAGTCTCCACGCCCAGTATTGTTATGTGGTTACCAGGGATCAAACCTGGGTCCTTGCACTTGCAAGACAGGCGCCAGAACCACTGAGCTATATCCCCGGCCCAGTTGTTTCCTTCTTATCAAAATCAAGTCATCCTGGATCGGGGACCCATCCCACTCCAGTGTCGCCCCATGTAACAAACTGCATCTGCCATCACCGTTTTTCAAAACAAAAGGTCACACTGAAATGATGGGGTTAAGGATTCAACTTTGGACTCTTGAATAAATCCAATTCAACCTATAATGAGATTAACATGTGTATTAACATGTAGCCCATCTGTTAACCCAAGAAGGTCTTGATACCAGAGGATTCACTAGAGAGACAGATTTAACGTGTTTCTACCAGCTTGAACCACAAGAGGAACATACATGACTATCCACTGGCCAACATGAACCGCTGGTGTACAAATTTATCCAATCATGTTTTAGCGCTAATAAAATAAATACAAAGCTGACCACTGAGAGTCATACATGTACAGCAGCGAGACATACAAATTACAGCCCCATCATGAATGTGCTAGAGTGACATATGCCATGTAAGACTTTACCAGGAAGGCTCACACTGGCCATCTTCAGTCAGATGTGGAAGAATCCAGAAAGCGTCCGCATGCTGTCAAGCTAAAGAATCCAGAGCACAAAGTCCTGGAGTTCACTGCAGAGTCCTGTGAGTTCCTATCAGGAGATCAAAGAGTCTGCCCTGGAAACCTCAAGAGTCTGCAGGAGAAGCCTGAAAATGAACATTGGAAGGGGATGGTAAAGACCAGAGCTCCTCGGACGAAGCAGGCAGAAGAATTTTTCTTCTTTCCCTTTTTATTCCATTCGTGCTGCAAGTCTACTGGCTGGTGCCACCCACACCCAGGGTGGGACTTCCGTCTTCAGAACGTCAGTCATTCAGACACACCCAGAGTGGCACTTAGCCAATCAGCCTGGTGTTTCTTCTTCACATTGACACATGGTGACCTATCACAGTCTTCCTGTCACAAGACCTTTGATTTACACCTTTGCAAGTGACACCCTCATAGGTTCTGCGGATTAGAATGAGCACATCTTTGGGGTGCTGTCACTGTGTTCCCCACAAGAGGCTTCTGGAACCTGGTCTCCAAGACATAAAGCAAAAAAGAGGAATTTGCCACATGGTGGGACTGTTTGGAAGGAGGCACATGGGACAGAAAGAGTTGCAACTTTACAAATTGTGGAAGACAGTTGCACATGGGATTCAGAAAAATCCCATGGACTCGAGCAGCTGGAGCAGTTCCGTGTTCAGGCTTCCTTTACTCAGTGTGATCTGGACAACAGTCCTTTTGATCAGCAATCATCTCCTCAAGAATCCTAGAAGAGCCTTGTCTTCCTGCTTTCTTCAAAGGCCCTCACAATTCCTTTCCAGGCTACTCAAGGAGGCAGCAGGCCTCGGTTCCTGGCCAAATCCTCTCTGCTCTCTTGGAAAGCCCTTGTGAAGCACAGGCATGGAAGTGGTTTAGCTTTTGTCTCTAGCTCTTTTCATGTTAGTCAAGTAGCGCCAGGAGAGATGGCCTGGTCTTTACAGTTAAAAGTATCTGGTGCCTGGCCATTTGTAGAAAAGAAATTTCCCAAATCCTGCTCTATCTATTTTACTGAACTCTTCTCCTCTTGTCTTAGAGAGTGTGGAGATTCTATTTCTATTTCTTTCTCTCTATTATGCAACTGGGAGTGATCTTTGCCCATCCCTCGGTGTTAGTTACCATCTCCTCATTAACGCTGGAGAGAATCTGAGTGATTGAAGTTGTAGGACTAATTCTGACTCCTGTCCTGTGAAGTCAGATACAAATATCAAACAGCCTTATCAACATTTCCACATAATTAACAGACATTCTGAAATTAACATTTCCACAAAGGAAATCTCATTGCATCTCTGCTCCCTTGACATTCCTTCTATGGCATGAGCACACCAAGCGCGTCTTCATTCCCAGAGGTTTGTGTAGTTATCCCTTCCACATGGACTCCTTGCTCTGGTTTTTCACAGTGATATCTCTGTTATCACCACAGTCACTGTCGACTCATCACCTCCTTGTAGAGCTCTCCTCTGATTATCCTCGCTAGAGAGCCTCTCCCCCGTTTCACTTCCCTCTCATATTTCACTCTTGTTTTTTAAATTCAAATCTTTTTTGATACATTAAGTAAACACATCATCATCGCATTCAACATTGAAAGTTTGTACCAGTACATGACATGACTTGATTCTCATCTTTTTCCCTTCCCCACTCACCCTACAATCCCCCACCCCCTATATAGATAAACTTTGTTTCCTTTTTTCTTTATTACTATCACATTCTTTCCCTTCATTATTTACCCCTACACCCTATTTCCTTTTCAATATTTTCTATTTCACAATATCAACTATATATCCTAGAACTCATTTACATCTTCATTTTCTCTTCTTGGGTTTTTACCTTCTGAAGTTATAATTTTCTATTGCTGGTCATTTCTATGCAGTTCACCTGTTTCCTTTCTCTTCCCACACGTGGGGATGTGAAGGCAAGAACTGGATCTCAGTCAGCAGAGAACCTAGGAGGAAGCACCAGTGAGAGCTATCACAGTCTCTCAGACTTCAAAGAGAAAACGACGGAGGTAGAGATCACAGGCGAGGGTGCAGGGTGAGGAATGATGTGAGAGGTGCTCTTCTAAACTCTTTTGAGAGAACTGATGACACTGCACTACATTTGTGTCTGCATGCTCTTTAAATTTTTACTTTGAATTTTTTGTATCAGATCTTGCCATGAGAGATCCCTGACTAGTATTTACTCCTTCAAGGTCATTTTTTCCCCCTCTGGCTATGAACCACCCATCACCTTACTACCACACTATGTTCAGGGTAGACTTTCTGCCCCAAAACCCTGACGCTGCCTCTTCCTGAGTCTGTGCAGCCCTCTTTGCCCAGTTCATTCTCCACTGCAACGTGTCTCTGTGGGCCACATGGGTATCCGACTGAGGATGCTTACAAAGAATATGGGCTGGAGTACAGCATGCAAGCTGGAACATCAGGGCACCTGCTTCTCGAGGCTTTCCAGGTGCAGGTCAGAGCCGGGTGGGGAGAGGTAAGGGGAGCAAGAGGGAGTTGAGCAATGCGGCTTGGCTTCCTGCCCCTCTCCTCCTTCCAAGAGCAATTTCAACAACTGAACTCAACCTTCGATCCCTGCACCAGTCCAGGCAGAATTCTGGAACACACGTAAAAGATCTTTGTCTTGAGCTCTCTCTTTCAGGACGTGTGGTCCTCCGTTTGCACTCTCCTCCTGGACCTTGCAAGTGCCAGGGACAGGCCTGCTCCCCTCGCTCCGCCCGTGGCCTCTCCCGGCGATCGATCGCGAAAGGCAACATTCCTGGATGTTACGGTGATGGCAGACGGTCTGGTTAGTGCTCCGCATGCACTAACTCACTTAATCCCACAACAACAGATGCCAAGTAACTCGTGTTGAAGGCGTGTGGGAAAACAGAGACCTAAAAAAGCCTCCTGGCATCTCTTTGTTTCAGTCTGTGCTTCAAGCCCGATCCGTCCCCCGTCTGCCTGCTCGTGCCCATGTTCCATTTTGTTTCGGGGTGAACATACTCCACTTCCGCTCTGAGAAGGATCCGAATTGTTTTCATTCTGTTCACCAGTGTGTGTTCGTGGTGCCCATGATCACATGCAGTGTGGGGAGTCGTCACATGCACCCAGCACATTCCCACCCTAATTATATCCCCTCTCCCCATCTCCCTCCTTCCAAATTTTGGAACCCTTGTCATTTATGAAAGATCTATCTCCCTGGGTCCTATTGTCTACCTCTTACTTTGCTCTTCAACTTATTTATACTTTTGCTTTCTCTCATCAGAGAAATTATGTGATATTTAAATTTGTGTGTTTGATTTATTTCACACTATTATGATTTCAAGGTGCATCTATTTCCCTCCAAATGACTCAAATTTATCCTTCTTTATGACAAGGAAATACTTTGATGGATATAGATATTATGTGTTCTTCATCTGTTCTTTTATTGATAGACATATAGGCCACTTCTAGGATTTAGCTATTGTGAGTTGTGCTGCCACAAAGAACTATGCTGAGGAGCTGGACATGATGAGGAAGACCTGCACTCTAAGCAGTCTGGGAGGCTGAGTCAGGAGGATTACAGGTCTGAGCATAGCCTGAGAAATTTAGTGACAGTAAGATTCTGTCTGAAAATAAACAGACAGTAAGATTTCAGACAGTAAGATTCTGTCTGAAAATAAAAAAATAAAAACTGGGCTAGGAATGTAGTTCTTTGTGAAGAACCCGAGTTCAGTCCCTGGTACTGAATTAGTATTTTCCTTGGACCTGGAACTATGCTTCTTTGTGAGATCAAGTGTTACCTAGAATGCTGAGATATGAAGATTAGCCTGGATTACCCATTTAGGGGAAGTGTAAGGGTCTTTAGCAGAGAGGGGAAGAGAGACAGTGAGGAAAGCAGATGGGGTGAAGGAAGAAGTTGGGGAGATCAGTTGCTCTCTGGGGTAATAGTCCAAGGGTTGTGGGAGCCATGAGATCCTTCTCCTGACCCTTCGTCCCCAGACTTTTTGGTATCAGACACTAGTTTCACAGAAAACAGTTTTTCTGTGCAAATGGGGCAGGGCGGCAGGGACAAGATTGTTCAGTGAGCCTCAGCTTAGATCCTGGCACTCAGAGCTCATGGGGACTGTGAGGTTCTTAACAGGCCAGGTGTGTCCTCGGGTTGGGAGACCCCCCCTTAGAGCTGCTAGGAAATGCATAGCTTTGATGACATCATCGAGACTTCTGACCTCCAGAATGTGAGGTGAGACTTTTTGTGCTGTTAAGACAGCATGTGTAGAGATATCTTCCCACAGGAGTCTAAAATTTACACACTAGGTATTTTTTTTTTAATTTTATGCAATTTTATTGAGACACCTAAATTGTAGCATAATCAGCCTTGGGTTAGAAAACAAACTATTTATATCTTTATTTTCTCAGTTCTAGAATTGTATGTTATATATTGTGAAATAGAAAATACTCAAAGTGAAATAGGGTGAAGGGGGAAAAATAATGACATTATAACAAAAAAGAAAGGAAACAAATTTTATGTATATGGGGGGCAGTAGGGTGGGTAGGGCTATGGGAAAAAATGAGAATTAAGTTGTGTCTTATACTGGTACAAATTCCCATTGTGGAGTGCAATCATGATGTGTATATGTAATGTACCAATAAAGATTTCAATTAAAAAAAAAGAAGAAAACAAACCATTTGGTTCCATTTTCAGCCTTATTAAAAACTAAGCAGATAAAGATGGACAAGTCACTTAAGCTGTCCATGCTAAACCTCTGTGTGAAACAGAATTCCATGGCCTCCCTGAGGAGAGTCGAGGAGAGCTACCCAACCTAGGGTCTTAAGAGGTCTTTTTCATCAATTGTACCCTACAAGTTTTTGTTGTGTTTTTCTTAGTAATTTCTTTCTGCTTTGCTCTATTGTCCCACTGACTTTCAGAAAACAATTTACCCTGAGCCAGTATGAGCTACATTATTCCATATGAGCTTGAACTGGGTTCTTTTCTCCTGCACAAAACTTGTTGGGATTTTTAATCACGTGGTGATGTTGCATTTTGCCAGATACCTTTTTCTGAATTTATCAGAATGATCACACAGTCTCTGTCTTTCATTCTGGTGAAATGCTTTGCATATAAGGAGCTTTCCTTATGGCTCTGTAATGGGTCCTACTTGGTCACAGTGAATAATCTTTTGAAACCATGTTCAAGCCCACATTTCCATGGTGTGTGAGTTACTCTCCTTATTCCTGAGACAAAATACCCAACACTCACTTTTACTGGTTTGAATTTGGTTTGGTTTGCTGAGATCTTCACCATTCAAGCCCTGTCTGTGTTGTGTCCTTGTCTGATTTCGTATCAGGGTCATGCTGGCCTCAAAATCTGTGTAATAATATGTCATCAAAAGCTTTGACCATGAAAATTAAGCACAGACTAGTCACCTACGCACTGCTATTGACCTGTCTGGGCTTCTGTGTGTGTTAACCAGACCGTAGCACATTTGCTACTGTATTTTTGGTATCCTTTTATTACAAAGGCATCTCAAATATGAGATTCAGAGAAACAAAAGAATCCTCTTCCTTTTCTAGGTGTTGGGGGCCATTTAAGAATACTTAGGTCTTTAACTATTTGATAGAATTGAGCAGTGAAGTTAGGTGTTTCTAGGCTTGTACTGGAAGAGAAGCTTTTTAACTGCTGCGTGAATCTCTTTGCTCATTACAGGCCTGTTCTCATTTCTATCTTTCTGTGACTCACATTGGGTAAGTTGTAATTAATTTAAGTTCTTATGCTTTTATTTAATATATTATGTGTTAACAAGTGCATATGTTTGCATTATCTGGGATGGTTATTAAAGACTCTCTCTACTGAATACATCATGATTTCCTTAGCTCTTCCAAAGATAAGTTGTCAGTCCTCTGATGTTACAAACACTATGATCAACTCTGCAGGATACACCATCAGTAGTAATATTTGTACAGGACTTTTTGCACAATAAGGCCAGACCAATGGCTGAGATGCAAAACACATGTCCCAAACTGTCTGCAATTAACTGTTTTGCACAAGATGGTGGGGGCCACTGTGTATTTCATGTTTCTGCTTCCCTAGCTGCTCAGGCCTCTCCCAGACCCTCTGCCTGTCACACCCTGGAGCTGGAGTTCAAAGCCTGATGCACCAGTCCCTGCAGAATCTGCAGCAGGTCACCTCCATTCAGTGCCCTGCTAGGACAGTTTTGAATGTGTGGTATACAATCTGTACCATGTGGCCTTGAAGTCATAGTTAAAAGTTGTGCTTTGTGTTCACTTTGAAGTATTTTGCAAAAATTCTTCTTAGAAAACCTGTTTTCAGCATTTATAGGATGAGAAGATATTTATTTATAACTTCACCAACACCAGACTTGGTCAAGGCTGAGTTTTGTGAATCTTATTGGGGAAATTATATCTCATTTTTGTTTGATGTGCATTTCTTTGATTATCAGTTAGGCAAACATCTTTTTATGTGTTTATTTATTGGTTTTAAAGAGAAACTTCTGGCTTATGCATTTATTTTTCTTTCCCTTTGACTGTATAGAAGTTTTAAATATTCTCTTTTGAATAGGGTTCATTAAGACACAATTATTTTAACAGTTTATTGAAATATAATTCACATACCATATAATTCATTACTGAAAGTGTACAGTTCAGCAAATTTTAATATTTTCCTAGAGTGGTGAAACTATCACCACAATCTAAATGTATGACATTTTTCTCAACCCTAATTAACACTCAGTGTCCATTAAAGATACTCTTCAGTACTGTCCCCTGCCCTGGACCCCAGCAAGCACTCATCTGGTTCTCTGTATAACTACTGGTAATATTTCCTGTAAATGGAATATGTGATAGTTTGTGAATACTTTAACTATGTTCAAGCCCACATTTCCATTGTGTCTGAGTTACTGTCCTCATTACTGGGACAAAATACCCAACACTCACAAGTTAAATGATGGGAAGTTTATGTTAGCTTGCCATCTATAGTGATTTTGGTACATAGTTGGCTGGCTCCAAGGCAGGGCAGCAGGGTCAAGGGGTTTCGCAGAGGAGAAATAGTCCATGGCAGGGAAGGCAGGAGGTGGCAAGCAGCAAGCTTTCTTTTCCCTTTTTATTCCATTCAAGCTACAATTTATGAGTTGGTATCTCCCACACCCAGGTGGGCTTTCTCGTTATCCACACCAGACCTGTGCTAAACCAATCAGTGGACTCATCCAGTTAGCACACACCCCCCCACAACCCAGTCACTCCAAAAACCCCCACCTATGATATATGAGTGTGTAGGTTTTGAGGAGATATGTAAGTATAACACATGATCTATCAATCCATCTATCTGTCTGTCTACCTATCTACTTATCCAGCTGTCTATCTATCTATCTTTCATTCAGATTTAATTCCCAAGTATTACTGAATAATACAACATTGTGCCATAGTTTATTTGCTCTTTTATCAGTCAATAGACATTTGGGTTATTTCCATTTTTTGGTTGATATGAATATGCTATTGAACTGATGTTCATGTGCTTCTTATTTTGCATGTGTACATTTATTTCCATTTATCTGAGGTAAATAAGAAGTAGAGTTGTTGAGTCATGTAACTCTGTATTTAATATTTTAAGGAAGAGACAAACTTTTTCAAAGTAGTGGTTTCATCATTCCACACTCCAGGAAGTTAAATATGAATGATCCAATTTCTTCATCTTGTTGTCAACAATATTTTCCAGGTTTTGTTTGTTTCAATGCAGACAACCTTCGGTATGCCATTGTAGTTTTGATTTGAGTTTCTCTAATGTCTAGTGTCAATCATTTTTAATGTACCATTGTCCTTTTGTAGGTCCTTGAAGAGCTATCCCTACACATACTCTATTTTAATTTATCATTATTGAGGTGTAAACGTCCTTCATGCATTCAGGATGTAGTTTACTGTGTACGCTTATAAATATATTTTTTTCTCATTCTTTGAGTCTCTCCACTTTCTAGATGGGTCATTTGCAACAAAATATTCTTAATGTTGATGAATTAAAAATTGTATATTTTCTTTATATGCAAAAGACAATATCATCAGGCAGATATACTTTACATGCAGTAAAATTCACCTATTTTAGTGCAGAGGTCTGTAAGTTTTGGCAACCACATGCTCTCATGTGTATACTACAAAAATGAAGGTATCAAACTTTGTTATCATGCCAAATATTCCTCAGATGTGCACAGAAATGCTCTGTGGGAGTTGAGAAGAATAATTTAGAATCCTTTGAGAAAGCAGATCTAGCATCAGATTGATCAAATCAACAAGAAGAGGAAGAAAATGTAGAAAAAGATCAGCATCAGCTTAGGCTGCTTTGCAAAGTGTTTGCGGTAAGGTTCTTGCTTTGGGTGAGTGAAGCAGTGCTGAGTTTTATGTCTGTGACAGTTGTGAACACATAATCCTCTTTCCTGCTCCTGAGTCGTTGCTCTTTCGAGAATATCAAATAAAATCACAGACAACAAAACAAAAGAAGTGGGTTTTTTCCATTTACTCAGTGGAATTCTACTGAGCAATTTTATATTCAAGCTTACATATTTTTTGTATTGCAGTGTTTTAATCCCTGCTTTCCATACCTCTGCTCATGGTTTTAATAAGATTTTTATCACTTCACTTTTAGTGTGACTCTTTTATTTAGTGTAAGTGGCCCATAAAATATCTTAACTTTGTACTTAGCTAAGCAGATTTCCTGTCATTAAAGTCTTGAATAAAATTTGGGAGAAGCTGATAAAAAAGTAGGTAAAATTTAATCTGGGCATGGTGGCACAAGTCTGTAATACCAGCCAGCACTCTGCAAGCTGAGACAGGAGGGTCACATGTTTGAGCCCACACTGCGCAGCTTTGTAACTTAGCAAGATCATGTCTCAAAATAAAATGTCTGCAGCCTAGCACAGAGGCTCTGGCTTTGATATATAACATCATGCACACACAAAAGGCACCTACATGCACAAAATCAGTTAGATAAACTTTAGTGAGAATGAAAAACTTAAATGGGTAAACATGGTACTTTCACAATCTTATGTTTTTGTTTTGTAGGAAATTTTCTTCCAATGAAACCATGATGTTCGAGATGTAAACACAAGAAAGCTGAGCTCCCTTGCATTGTAAGTCACAGCCCCTCCTGGAGCCATGTCACCTCTTCCCACAACTTCTCTGACAGAGCTGTTCTGCGGTGACTGAGTTGGGAGCCTTGCTAAGACCTTCACCATCCAGATCCACTGCAGGATGAGGGTGTGGGAGAAACTGAGGCACAACCAGCCTCGTGCAAAGGTTCCGGTCTTGCAGTGCATTTCTCACTTTGAGCTTCTGCACTTTGAGCACTCTGCTCCCAAGGGAGAAATGAGCTCACCCAGGACCAGAGATAAGTGTCACTGATTAAGAACAGTCTGAACTCATCCACTGAGCATGAGGAGAAAACTCTACAGCAAGAAGATCAATAGTGGCGTGGATTGCTTTGGGTATTGTTTGAGGTACATCCGCCTGGTTGGTTTTTTTTGTTTTGTTTTGTTTTGTTTTGAAAACTCAGTAAACACAACATGCCCATGCATGGGGATCCATGTCTGTGACAAACAAACAGGCCCAGTCCTGCTGCAGGGGGACCTTTGCCCTATGCCTTCTCCTCTCTGCTGCATGAAACTGTCTGAGAGGCACAGAAGCACTGGACTGGTCAGTGACACCTGAAATACATTTGTTTTAAAATTTTCAATCCCAACCTCATAGAAAGCAATAAATCCTCACATCAAAGTTTCTATTTCTGTCTTTCTGTCTTTCTGTCTTTCTGTCTGTCTCTCTCTGTCTCTGTCTCTCTGTCTCTCTGTCTCTGTCTGTCTCGCTGTCTCTCTGTCTCTCTCTGTCTCTGTCTCTGTCTCTCTGTCTCTCTGTCTCTCTCTGTCTCTCCCTCTCTCTTTCTCTCTCTCTCTCTCTCTCTCTCTCTCTCTGACTGGGGATTGAATGCAGGCTTCCACACTGAGCTACATTTCCAGACCTCCTTTTTACTTTCTCAGAACAGTGTCTTACCAAGTTATCCAGTAAAGGCTCAAACTCATAGTCCTGCCTCAGGCTTCCAGAGTGCTGGGACCATGTTCCCAGCAAAATTAGACCTATCCAGAAGATAATCAGCCCTAAGAACTAGAAAACAAAGCTCCCAGCCTTGATCAGCCCACCCTCACCTCACTTAACATAGCTGCTGAACAAGAGAATAGCAAGAACAGGTAAGAAGAGGGCGGAGCTGATCAGGCCTGGCACTTCTCATCTCTGGTTTTCAAGACTGATTATTTTCTGGCTAGGTCTTATTTTGGGGGAGAGAAGAAATTAAAAATACAGGCCAACGTGCCTTGCTCGTGTTGTATTTATTAAGCAGTATACAGCTGCTTAATTTGGAGCCCCTTTTCTTTGACATGAGAGAGTTTTACATGAGAGGAAAACAGGGCTCTACCCTGGGGTGTATGTTGGCTCTTTCAGTGTATACAGAGGCAAAGCGGGCTTCACAGGCACATCTGCCCACTGTTTTTGCCATTTTTCAAACACTTCCCTCACAGCTTTTGCCTGGGCTGTAGGGCTGCCCACATACCCATGTTTCCTCTGAGCACTTATGCACCCCATTAAACGCCCCAGGTGGGCGGGGATCCAACTGGGAGTAAATCTCCAGCTTGTGTCTCTAAAAGGTCACCCGTGGTCACACTCTATGGGAAGGGAGGCGGGACAAACTCAACACCACGAATGTTCTAAAACTCAATACGATTTAATTAAATTGACCATTCGTTATTTGGTTCAGATCTTGTTTTTCATTTTGTTTCTTTATGTTCTGTGTTTTCATCACTTCTACCCTAAGGCTCTCTATTCCCTAAGTCTTATGACGCTGCCTGTTTCAATTTGGTGTAACTTTGTGTCAGACACTTTGGAATAACTCTGTATCAAGCACTTTTTTGTACAGACAAGTGCATTGTGTTCCCAGCCAGGAGGCCTGGCAATAATAAAAGAACTGACCAGGATCAGAATAAGATACAGGTAAGAGCTCACCTAGATTAGAAAACACCATCAAGAGAGCTGTTGGGGAGTTTGTAGGAAAAGAATCCTGCTGTGAGGGGAGAGATGGGGATGTTCATAAGGGACTAGAGCAGTGAGGACGGAGATGGTGAATGTAGCTGTCTCACGAACCATTGCTCGGCACATCCTGTTTCTTGGGAACTGCTAGGGTTGCCTGCTTTGTATCTAAAGTTGTACATCTGAAGTTGCAAACTGTCAAGGCCCAGCCCCCTTTTCCACCAGGATAGTTACTCATGCTTCATGATGTTTTCTCAGTGCATTTCTTTAACTTGGCCTCTGTGCTGGGCAAGAGGGCTCTTGAAAGTTTGAACCCTTTGAATTTCTCTTTAACTTTTCTTTTGGTCAGTGCATAATGATTACATTAACCATGGAGATTTGGTGCGTATACACAACACGTGTTAATTCCTTTTATGTCCCTTTCCCCTGCCTCTTTTCTGCTACCTCCTTTCTTATACTCTCCTTCCATTTTGCAAAATATTGGGCCCCTCCTGTCCTATTATCTATTCTGTACTTTGTCTTTTAACATATTTGGACTTTAGGTTTCTTATATGAGAGAAACATATCATATTTAAGCTTGTGTGTCTGATTTACTTCACTTAACATTGTGAGCTCTAGTTGCTTCCATTTATCCACCAGTGACTCAAGGTTATCCTTCCTTATGGCAGAGTAGCACTCCACTGTACGTAAATCCCACATTTTCTTCATCCATTTATCTACTGATGGACATATTTCCCTTTTCCAAGATTCACCCTTTATTATTTGTGCTTTTACACATATGGTTATGCATGGATCCCTGGAATATGAGGTCTTCAGCTCTTTCACAAAGACAACTAGGAAAGTATGTAATCACAATGTGGGTGACTGGCTGATACTACTGTGGCCAGTTTCTGGGTACCAAACTTCTAGGTGCAGCTTAGCCGGATCCTCCACTGGGACACCAAAGGTTTAGGCAAGAGGCTTCTCACCTAAGCTAACAACTGCAGACAATTGCTTCTCCAAGCTCATTCCAGCCATGGCTGTGTGAGTGGCATACCCAGCCTTGCTGGCCGGAACCCACCCCAGACCCCGGGTTTCCCCAGTTCCCACCGTATGCATTCCTCAAAGAGCCACTCACACTGCCAAGCCAGCAAGGACAGGTTCTTACTTCACACAGGGCCTAGTCACTCTTTTAAAGCTCTTCACCTCCATCAAACTGAACCAGAAAATAATTGATATTAACTCAGAACCCACTCATTTAAGGCCTTAATTCCATAGGCAAACTTCCACCATCACATTTGATTGTGGAATATTGAGTTGCAGAAGTAACTCATGGATCCCTTCTGTGTTCAAGAGCAGGTTTATAAAGAGCATGAATGGAAAATGGTGAGTAATTGGGTCACCTCGTGTCCACCTAACACCAGAGCAAAACAATCTCATTGAAAAGGAAGATTTCACATCAAGGTCATCACAGTGAAGGAAGCAAATGGGTTATTATAGAAATTTAGCTGGGAATCAAGTGTCGTATTCTGGTACAAACTCTCAATGTTCAATGCAATGATGATGTGTATTCATAATGTACCAGTAAAGATTAAATTTTAAAAAAATTAGCTCTAGGAAACCAGTGTCTACTCTAGGAAAGCTTGAAATGGAGGTTGCCACACTGAAAAGATGAGGGAGGAAAGTGAGACTGAGTTCCACAGTCAAAAAT
Source organism: Petromus typicus (assembly GCA_004026965.1). Classification (NCBI taxonomy): domain Eukaryota; kingdom Metazoa; phylum Chordata; class Mammalia; order Rodentia; family Petromuridae; genus Petromus; species Petromus typicus. The sequence goes on along the minus strand of PVIR01006745.1, from coordinate 7,809 downwards.
TAGCAGTGGAGAAGACAGAGTGTTAGTGTGGCCGGCAAGAGTGCCACAATCATCCGCAAGAGCTGGGAAGACAAAGGCAGATCTGTGTGCTGCTCTGGAAACCTGCGAGCTTTTATCAGCTGTTTTCAAAGGGCTCCTTCTGGAGAAGTGATGACAAGCGCTGCCCTGGTCCTTCAAGCACGTTCTGTCCTTTCACTGGCTCTCTGGGAAGATAAAAGAGGTCGCCTGACGCTTTGTGAAATGGAAAGGTCTGTCACCAGGACAAAGGTGAACATTTCCGATTACATTCTCATTAGTGGCTTATGCAATATACTCTGGATGTTGCTTTTGCCTTTTGCCCTGAAGTTCATCTGCCTGGTCTCCTACCAAATGCCAACATCAGTAGTGAAAATGTGCAAGAGGTAGCACCAAACCCCTGGAGGTTTTGGGGGAGCATTACGGGCGTGTGTACATTTGGGGCTTGCATTAAGTATGGGGTTTTTTATTGCAGAGGGCCCCTGATTTGTTTTGGGTTTTTTTTTCTTTGTTTGTTTGTTTGTTTGTTTTGAGACAGGGTCTCGCTTTGTAGTTCAGGCTGCCCCTGAGCTCAGCCTCAAATTCACATCACAGAAATCCTCCTGCCACTGCCTCCCAAGTGCTGGGATTACAAACATGAGCCACTACACCCGACACTGTGGTATGTGGTGCTGATTGCTGGTGGGCGTGAGTCTCCACACCCAGTATTATATGTGGTTTCCCAGGATTGAACCCAGGCCTTTGCAATTGCAAGACAGGTGCCGGAACTACTGAGCTAAATCCCTGGCCCAGGCCCCTGATTTCTACACTGGACAGATTAGCCGAGTTTCTCACTACTTGGGCTTCACAGTTACACAGTGTTAAAGTTCTCAGCACCCAGACATCTTTGACCACACGCTTCTGCCCCACTGACAAGAACAAAGCACAGCATTCAAGAGGACTCAAACAGTACAAGATAAAAGTAAACACAGAAAACACTCTTTTCTCCTGGTAAACTAATATTCTACCTTTCCTCCAAAAGGTTAAAACTTACACACACCCTTTTCTAATCCTAAAGAGTCTTTTAGGGGCCAAAGTGAGCAGTCTCTGTGATTTGCAAGTTTGATGTTCTACTTAAATCACAACACAAATACTCCTGATAAATAAACAAAAAGAAGATCCAGGAAATGGATTCCAGATATTTCAACTCAGAGTGTTGCTACATCTTCATTCCCTTATAAAAACTCTAATTGGGGGCTGGAGATGTAGCTCAGTGGTTCCAGCGCTAGCCCTGCATGCACAAGGTCCCAAATTCAATCCTCAATAACCACATACAATAACTGCAGGTGTGGTGACTCATGCCAACCAGCCATCAGTACCACATGCCACACTGCAGGAAGTGGTGGCTCACACCTATAATCCCAGAACTGAGGAGAAGAGACTGGAAGATTGCTGTGTTCAAGGTTGAGTTTAGGACTCGCCTAAATTACAAAGCAAGACCTTGTCTCAAAAAACTAAAAAAAAAAATCAATTGGGTGTCATGAGTGTCCCACTGGATTGCATACTTAGTAATCTGAATTAACTTTCGTCTTTCCTATATTCCTTGTCTACTTGTAAATTATTTCACTGCCCACAACAATGGCCTTGCACACACAATCAGTCACAATGTACTCGCAACCCACAATTTAGAAAAGAGATTTCCTGGCTCAGGGTTCAGTCCATGGTTGGCTTCTGTGAGACAGAAACATCATGGTGAAAGGTTGTAATGGAACAAAACTACTTAGCTTATGGTGGACTGAAGCAGAGTAGGGGAACAGTGCCAGAGAGGACCAGATATAGACCTCAGTTATCACCCAGTCATGCCAAGAGTGTCATTTACCAATCTCCAGACAACTCCCAAGTCGAGCAGTTTGGCAGGTTTCACCATCACACTCAAGCATGTCGTTGTCAGAGTGAAATTCCTCAGCACAGGGTCAGGACAAGCTCAGGTCATTCTGGCGGAAGATCCTAAAATTAAGTGTTATTTAATGGTACAGTTAATGATGTGGGAGTCCTCTGGGAGGGAAATATGTGGATTTTGATCAAAAGGGGTAGGAAGAGATTAGAAAACCATATTTCTGGGGTTGGAGAGCTCACGGGGTGACAGGCCATCATGGGTACATGACACAGTGTGGGATAAGAGAGACCCATAAAGCATAGCTGGCATTACTCAGTGCTCATGGTGAGTCAAGTGGTGATCCAAGTCCCGTGTAGTCATTAGTTCATTTATCCCTCATAATTGTCATCTGAATTATACTTACATCCATTTACAGACAAACACCTGAGTCATAGAGGTGAGTAATGTGGATAAGGTAGGTCTGTAAGGCAGCGCCTCAGCAACCTGCCTGTTCCAGGGTTGTGCTGCTCATCTGCTCAGCCCACAGTCCCTATATCTGTCACCTCCTCTGTGGGTGGAAGCAGAGAATCTAGCAGCAGCGTGGGCAGGTTCAGCCAGGCGCTGTCTCTGCAATTCTGCAACACCTGCCAGGGGAGTCCTGTGGGGTCAGGACTCCACAGGGAGGCCCAGCCCTGGGGGAACTGTAAAGAAGATGTCAGGGCCTTGTCCTTCCCTGGAGACTCTGAGACATGGAGACAAGTCACCAGAATATTTGCACCAAGGCCGATTTCAGCCTGAGCCACCAAGTTCATAGTCTCAGGTTGTTTCACTGGACTCTAAACTTAAGGCCAGGGATTTGTGAGGAAAGGACCCAGCTGCAAGTGCTGGAAGGCAAGGTGCCACACAAGGCAGAAAAAGTAACAGTACTCACCTGTCCCACATTTGGACTTGTTTGGGGTTCAAGGAGTTATTTGTGGAGCACAGTCATCGCTGGCCTGGGCTTGCTGCTGGTGGGAAGGTGTAGTCGGTCAGTCCGTCTTCATGAGAGTCTCTGTCTCATCTTAACTCCACTAGAAACACATCATGGCTGCAGAAGAGCTTACCAAATATTTTATGGCAAAACAAGACTGTGTTGTGAGAGTTATTATAATTGCGAAAATATTTTGAAATAATTGCTAAATATTAGTGGCATGACTCCCTCGCTCTACCCCATTTGTGTTAAGCCATGAATGCCATACAGTCTCCTATAGAAGGAAAGGATTAGGCTGCTTGGAACAGAAAACAATAGAGAAAGATTGAAAGCAATTGGGCAGAGGTTCCCACCTGACAGAGGATACACATAAAGCACTTTTACCTTAATAGAAAAAAGAAGATGAAGACAAAACACGAGTTTCTAGTCTTGCCTGCTTTTCAGAGCACAAGGAGAACAATAAGAAAAATATTAACCTTGGGCAACTAGAGAGGGAAAGCAAAGAACAAAGGAGCTTTTTGTCCCCACTTACAATCAGTCCACTGAGTAGACCTTGGCTGTCGCTTGGCAAAACACAAACATAGCAAAAGTGAGCAGCTAGGGAGAGAAGCAGAGATAATAACTGCTGGGCTGGGCTCCAAACATCGTGAAGCAACTGCAGAAGTCCTCACATGATCCCACTTGGTAGAGCAGAGCTGTGAGTCCTAGCGAGGTGGCTGGGTGGACCTTCTCTGTTGGAGCCCATATAAGGAAGTGTCTCTGCAGAGCCAGCAAGAGCAGAGGGATGTTGCACTGCAGTGAGGTGAACAGGACCAAGCCATGGAGACAGAAGTCCACCCAGCATCCAAGTGGTGCGAGGAGCCATCCAGGAAGCTCCCCGGAGTTGTAGAAAGCTCCGAGAATGTGGGAATCAGACAATCAATGACCTTATTTCCCTCCTGAACTAAATATGTCCCTGAAATGTGCATGAGGAAACCAGATGCTGAATTTCCTGAGAGTGGAAGCTGTCAAAATCAAAATGGAGTCACTCATGTCAAAATAACAAGATGGAGTTAGGAGGGTATAAAGAAGGGGTCCTGTGCGTGTATGCCTATTAATAAAAACTATTACAAACACCCCATTACACTTTTACACAGGTTGCAGCCTTCTACACAGATGCCTGCTCAACAAATGCCTACTCATCTACGGACTCAAAACTCAAACCAAACATAGAGGTCCTTGTAGCAAAAATTAAGTACTGCAGAGCAACTGTATAATCGTCTTTGTTTTGTGGTGTCTTCTTGGCCTCCACAAATATACCCAGGTTCTCCTCACACCCATATCCTAGGTTGAAATCTTCTACTTATTACTGAGTTTGTTTGTTTGTTTGTTTGTTTTTTAATTATGGTAGGGGATCTGTTCTCTGCTGTTATTTACGTTGTCATGACAGTTTGTCTTAAAGATTCTGTCTTAAATATGTAAACTCTTTCACTGACACGTGTTCTTCACCCCCCATTTTAAATGCCCCTGGGAAATAATGGGAAATTTAGCTAAGTTACAATGTATTTATTATAGTAAATTCAAAGTGTACAATTTTGTAAAAGAAATCATCAAGTTATGTGTAAAGCATTTGGGTCTGGAAGAGATTATAGATGTACACTTTGAAAAACTTCTCCAAGTTTTACTTTTATCTCTGAGTGAGTGATTTTAGCAACAGCCTCCTAGAAAATTAAGCAGCAGGACAGTAGCTCTGTGAGGATTTAAGACCAGGTCACTGGAGGTGTCAGAGTCCAAAAGGCTGGGGACGCCAGTCTTTGTGCCAGGGTGTGTTACCAAGAGTAGACCGACCTTTAGACATCGTGCACTCAAAACTCAGTGTGTCTGGTCCCTTCTAACTCTCCCAGCACCCAGAAGCTATGAAGTCATCCTTGGCTTGTGAGAGATGAACCTGGAGCTCAGAAGACTAAAGTCTCTCCTCAGATTCCCCAACTGTTACCTACAGCCCTTGAATGACAACCAATGTCTTTGTGATTTTGTTCTCTTCCCTCGTCCTGGTGCCACGAGAGAAAGTTTTGCACAACTGATTGAGATTGTTTTGCTTGCATTTTTAAATCTACTCACAGCCTCTTCTAATTGCTGTGTCGATTATCTCTCAGAATGCTTCGTAGGGAGAGTAGATGAGACAGGCATTAGAGAAGAGGGAGGGCAAATTTGATAGTGTCCACTTCATATAATTATATCAGGCTAATTCTAGGCCTACTACCAATGATTTAAAGAGTGCATTTGATTTTAATTTAAACCATTTCAATGTCATTAAATTCACTTTAATTTGATTCAATGTAGTTCAATTAACAAGGCCTCCCTGTAAGACACCTTCAATGGGGTCTGTAGACATGGAGATGTTTTACGTTGATCCTGGGCCCTGCCCCTGCCCCATCCCTGAGGACTTTAGACTTGGCTCTAAAGGTCATAGGGTAGACTCAGCTTACACGTCAAATTACAGAGTCTTCATGGAAATGTGTTTTTATATCCTGTATGAATTTATTAGCAACCACATACCAAAGACAGACGAGCATTTGAGAAGTATTTTACACACCTTTCACAGGGGTATATTGTTGCAAACTTTGTAGATGTTTTGCTAATAGGAAAGAGTATTTACCTATATTGCTATTCAAAAGCAATCAGTGTATCTGGGAAAATATGTTGTTTATGTTCACAATCTTTAAAGCAAAGCAGCTTCCAATGAGACATGTTATAAGTAATTGTGTGCTGTCTATTTCAATGAGAAAATTACAAAACTCATTTCTATTATAAGCCCAAACACTTCAATATGAATTTTTGGTAAATGTCCAAAACCAGTGCAACTCTACTTGCTGATACTACTTTAAGTCATTGATTTATAGTTATTTAAAATGTCTTCTTACAAACTATTTACAAATAACTGCCTAAGGTTATAAAAGCACAGCTTTTAGAGGTGAAAGGGGACAATGTGGAGATTGTAACAAAAAAGTAAGGAAACAAATTTTATATATATGGGGGGGTGGTAGGGTGGGTGGGGCTATGGGAAAAAATGAGAATTAAGTTGTGTCTTATACTGGTACAAATCCCCATTATGGAGTGCAATCATGATGTGTATATTTAATGTACCAATAAAGATAATTTAAAAAAAAGCACAGCTTTTAGATATACATCACTTTAATATGTAATGGCAGAAATCTTCTAAAACTGAACTGTAATATATTTTGGAAGTTAATATCAAGTCTTTCTAAGACCAAATGAAGAAATGAAAGGAATATATATGGGAATAGGAGGGGTCAATTTTGGGCATTATAATATTAATATAACACTAATAACAATAATTGCAACTTCCACCTCTTTAATACTTACTGTTTCACTCTTCTAAGAACTTTGATTTTCCTTTGGTTTTGTTTCCAAGAATTTCATCCATTAATCTTATGGTGCAGATGTCATATTTATGTGTGTTTGAAAGATTAGACAACTAAGACCAAGATGAGTTTGCCCAGCTTCATTTGAGTGGTATAATTTTGAATATATCAGTTGATAGTTAAATGATTAAAATAGGCAAGGTTTAATAAATGCCAGCATTCTAACCATAAAAACCATGTTGTAAGATTCAAACAAAATGATTTGTGATAGTTTGCAAGTGGTATTTGTGACAAGTCTACACAAAGGAATCGTTGTTGAGGACAGACTCCTTCATGACTGATGTAACAAATGTTCCTTTCAATCAAACTTCAAGATGCCTTTAAGGTACACAGTGCTGAGAACACTCTCCCAGCTAACACTCCTTCTTCTGCTGCACAAGAACAGAAGCAATTGACATTATCATTATTTTCACAGACTAACTTTTCCATGATAATTTCCACAGCAATTTTAATAAAATGCAAATGGAAACCCAATTTATTAAAAGCTCATCCTTTTTTCATTTTCTCATTTTCAATTTAATTGGAGCACTAATGTGAGTCTAAGAATAGGAAGAAATTGAATTAAAAACGTGAGGAAAAAAAAGAGTCTCTTAAATGCCCTGTGTTATCCCGTTTGCCGTGTATTTGCTCCATTGATCTGCGGACAATTGATTCTCTGTGAAATCTGACCAGCCCTGTGGAGATCTGGGGCCTTTTCTGGCTGCGTGCACATTCCAGAGAGGAAAATATTTTCACGGGTCCGGCAGTGTGAAATTAGGTTATTTTTATCCTCATGTTACCTAAATATGCAGAGAATAGTAAATATAAACTCCTCTTTTTCAAACTATAGGAATCTGCAGTCTAAAAGGCTTTGCAAAATAAAAACAAACAACCACAAAGCAACAAGAATTCAGACTGTCAAGAATAGTTCACGTGGGAAGAGCGCCCAGGGACTGAGGTTAGCAGCGGGCGGCTCGGGAAACGGCGACTGTACCACTGAATCTGCACCGGGTTTGGAGCTTACTGGCCTCCAGGCCCATGTCAGAAGAGTGCCCAGGGACTGAGTTTAGCAGCGGGTGGCTCGGGAAACAGCGACTGCAGCACTGAGTCTGCGTGACTGAATCTGCGCCGGGTTTGGAGTTTACTTGTCTCCAGGCCCACGCCGGAAGAGTGCCCAGGGACTGAGGTTAGCAGCGGGCGGCTCAGGAAATGGCAACTGTACCACTGAATCTGCACCGGGTTTGGAGCTTACTGGCCACCAGGCCCACGCCGGAAGAGCACCCAGGGACTAAGTTTAGCAGCGGGAGGCTCGGGAAGCGGTGACTGCAGCACCGAGTCTGCGTCATTGAATCTGCGCCGGGGTTACAGCTTACTGGCCTCCAGGCCTGCACCAGAAGAGCGCCCAGGGACTGAGGTTAGCAGGTCAGAGTCTGATTTTCTCCACAGTAACTGCAGAAGCACATCCAGTCAGCTTGTATTGGTCCCAATACAGACTGCAAAGAGCAACCCAGGAAACACTGCTATTTTAAGGTTCCTAACTATTAAAAGGAAAGTAACTTGGAACA
>PVIR01006744.1:10582-64527 GCA_004026965.1 Petromus typicus | reverse complement strand
GTACTGCCTCTTCTTCTTTCTCTTCTTTGTCTTCTTCTTCTTCTTCTTCTTCTTCTTCTTCTTCTTCTTCTTCTTCTTCTTCTTCTTCTTTCTATTTTTCCTTTTCTTCTTCTTTCATATAGAAGACAAAGTGGTTCCAAGAATCAATTCTTGAAAAGTGCTTTTTTAAAAAATCATTCGACTCTTCGTGTGGTTCTGCACTGGAACTCTCTAGTCTGTGTCACAGATTTACTTAACTTTTCTTTTTCTAATATCAGATTGATGATATATCCTGAAGTTAGTTGTATCAGTTATCCAACTTTTTCATTTTTAGTTTTGTTTTAGCTGTTGCTAGATTTTGCTTCTCTATATAAACTTTGGAATCAATTTTTCTGTATCCATTGGATGGCGTGCTGAGATTTTGACAAGATTTACATTGTACTGAGTTTCTTTAAATTGGGAAGATTACTAATACTGACTTAATATTTAAGTCACTTTTATTGTGACATACAATACAAGGCACATATTTAATGTTTAAGTCAATTTTATTAGGACATCAGTGACATACAATACACGGCACATATTTATGGGAAAAATTTAATAAATTTTGATGCAATTAAATATCCCTGAAGCTACCACCACAATCAATAGAATGAGTAAATTCATACCTTCCAAGTTTTTTTCTCTTTGTCATCTCTTCTTTCTTATCCTCCAACCTCAGAAAACCATTTCTGTTTCTCTAATACACAGTATATTTATTTACCTGTCATATAATTTAATATAAATGTCCATATAGTATATACTCTTTTTCTCTGATGTATTTAACTCATCCTACCTATAGAAATTAATAAACATCATAGCATGCACCCACAGTTTATTCTTGTCTATCACAAAAAATATTAAGTAGCATAGATATTCTACAATTTGTTTATTCATTCATCTGTTTATAAGCATTGGATTATTTACATCTTTTGGTGATTATAAATGAAGCTGTTCAGGATATTGTGAGCAAGTTGTTACTTGAATATGTGCATTCACTTCTTTTTCTTTTTTTTTTTTTTTTTAGGTTTTTTGAGACAGGGTCTCGCTTTGTAGTTCAGGCTGGCCCTGAGCTCAGCCTCCAACTCACATCACAGCAATCCTCCTGCCTCTGCCTCCCAAGTGCTGGGATTACAGGCATGAGCCACCATGCCCGGCACTGTGGTATGTGGTACTGATTGCTGCTGGGCTGAGTCTCCACACCCAGTATTGTATATGGTTACTGGGGATCGAATCTGGGTCCTTGTGCTTGCAAGACAGGCACCGGAACCACTGAGCTATATCCCTGGCCCCATGCATTCACTTCTCTTAGGATAAAAATTTGGGAATAAAACACCTGTATTATATGATAGGCATAAATATAACTTTTTAAAAATCTGCCAAATTATTTTCTCAAAATGATTGTTTTCCCACAAGCCATGGCATGAGAACTGCTGTTCCTCCACATTATCATCAACACTTGGTGTAGTCAGACTTTCTAAGTTTTGCCAGTCTCAAAGCCTTATGGAAACACTAATCAGTTCTTTGCATGTGTGGCAGTGTTTGAGTGCTAGATATGTTTGTACCCTTACAAATACTTTTAGGTTTCATTAAGTTACTTGAAGACAGTTTTATCTCTTAAGCCTTGCTTTGATGTATATATGATTTCTTAGGTGAAGTAGGTGCAAAACTTATCTTAGGATTCATTATTCCTCATTCCTGAGTCAAAATTCTCCTGAGCACTTTACCAATACCCCATGAGCTTTCTGGCTGAACTTAAGAACATTCATGTTCCCATGTATGAATGAACACTCAACACTCTTCCCCCTTATCCTTTGGATGGCTCTTCCCCTGGCCACTGGTGATTTTCTCATCTATGTGCACCACTCACAACCCTGCAAAACAGTTACCAGGGCACTCTGTCCCACTGTGTGCAGCGCTTCCCCTAATCATTCTATCCTGTGAATTCTAGCCTCTGTGAGTCTCTGTATTCTCAGCTCCCTTTCTTCCACTTAAGGAGTTTTGAGGGGCTCCCCTCTGTATCATTTTACTTTTCCATGGCCTAGTGACTTTCCAAAACAATAAACTGGGACATCATAAAACAATGTGATTTTTTCCCCATCTCTTCAGGATCACAATCTCTCATTTCTTTATGTCTAGCAACTTGAAAACCATTGTTTTATATATTTTGCCTCTTTTGGTTGTTCAAGTAGAAGGGTAAACCTATTATTCTTTCTTGGCCAGAAGAGTAAAGTTCTTGTCAGCCATGGGACCATGAGCAATGCTAATGACATAGTGTTTGTCATCTAAAGAACATTTATTCTGCTTCCATATATTATGTCTCCTTTCCAAGTTTCAGCTTCTTTATACATAAAGGGAGATCTTAATTTCATTTATATCACATATCATGAGGATATAAGTATTAATTATAATTAAGAAAATGTTTTCTACAGGTCATCATGGTAATGAAGACAATGTGTAAATGTCAAAGTTCATTTATTTATTACAACACATTTCCTATCTCCTAATGACAAAATTCTCAAAATAGTAGTATTAAGAATCCTGTAGGAACTGTATTCAAAATGTGGTTTACTGAGCCTTGAGATACAAGGTAAAATTCCTTAAATTTTCATTTTATTTAAGAGCCTCAAATATTTCTATTATACAGAGCCAGAAATTACATTAGAAATCTTTGTAAAAGTCTACCCCATGCCATTCTTCTTGAAAGAAAGGAATTTTCCACATTAACCAGTTCATTTTCAAGCCCTGGAGGATGTAGGGGTATAAGTTTCCACGGTTAGCAGGGAGAGTGGGAGGAAAAGTATCTGCTGTTCCACAACTCCATAAAGCTAAACTTGGCTTGAGAGGAAGTAATACGTGCAACCTTAGAAGAGGGGAGGGAAATGCAGAAGAAAGAGTATCCTGGCACCTCCAAATTCAGCAGTGGCCATTTAATGTGCTGCACCATGACAATTTTCTCCTCTACAGTGAGAGATGTAACTTGAGTGAGACTTTATGTAGAAGTTAGTCTTGGTTGGTCTAAGTGAGTCAAAAGGATAGTCCTCCCTTGCATACTGCTTGGCTCATGAATGTATGTCCTGCAAAGTAGTTCAGTTAGAGTGAGCTCAGAGCTTTGTTAGATATCGGTGGACATTGAAGATTTTGCACTCTGTAATGGAGCATCTTTCTCGAACTCCTGCGGACAAACTCTTGCAACCAGGAAGGAAGAGAAGCTAAGGCCTAGGTTAATATACAAGGCAGGGGAAATCTGAGAGGGTCACAGAGAATTGGAGGCAGTTTCTTAATAAAAGCATGCCTGAAATTTGGCACTACAATGGTTTTTTTCTCCAGGGGAAGCACTAAATTTATTATTTATCACTTTTACTTGGATTTGCATTGAAAAATACAATAAAGCCCCTTCATGCTAACAAAGCCAAATAAACACAGTATTGAAGACTGGGACAATGTGAGTCCCTCAGTGCTCCTTAGTACATTCACTCGTTCCACTCCAATTCCAAAAGCATTGTAGAATAATGAAACTGAGCCTCAGGAGCCATCACTGCAAAGAGAGGAAGTAGGAGCACTAACTAGAATAGCTACTCTCAAACCAAGTATTTCTTTCACCTGCGTCTTCACTGTTGTTGGCCAAGAATATATGTTACCAATACATTATGGGTTGGAAAAGCTTCTGTCTCATAGGGCTCAACCATCTTTCTTCATGCTAGTAGATCTGCAGTTCTGCTGTAGGTTCTAAGTCGCTAGTGTTTTCAAATTCATTCAGTTGTATTTTCAATAACAAAGCACCTGAAGTTTTGTCCCTAAATAGCACTTCTAGCCAACCATTCAAGTCTGGTTCTTTCTTCTCAAAGACATTGGGATTTCTGTATTGTGTGCTTCCTGATGAGAAAAACAAATCTCTGTGCTCTCTTTGTGTATGGCTCCTTCTGTTGTGTTCTCCAGCTGCTTAGTTACTTCCTTTTCTATCCTCCTTCTCCTCAGTTTCTTGGAGCAAAAGTTTTATTGAGCACGTCTCCACTTCCCCTTACATCAGCACTACTATTGTTTCCCTATAATGGCACACATTTTGAAGTCAGTGATGTATCTATTTTCCTGCTTGGCTGGTTTCTAAAAGACTTTTTTATTAGTTTGGTCAAAGGAATGTTGAGTTTTCTCATCAGAGAGATCCTGAAAGCTGGTAAAGCCTCGATGTTGTGTCCTCATGTGCTTCAATAGCTATGGAATCTGCTTGAGTAAAATGGACACTGGGCCAAGTAGCTCTGAGCATCCTGGAATCTTTCTTTCCTGGGCTCACCACTTTTTCTTCCCTCTCTGTCTTCTTAAAACATCAGAAGTTATTGCTTTTAGGCCTTTTATTGTGCTGGGCATGAGGCTTTGAGAAGCTCAAGAGCAACTTTCTGCTTTATTTTTCCTTAGAGTGATACTAGTTGTCAAATGGCGAGCAGCCTCACACCCTCCTTTGCTGTCATACATCCTTGTCTTGATGTGGGTACTTTCAGTAGCTGTTCTCACTCTCTCACACTCCGATCCTCAGCCCAACCTCCCTGCCGCCCTAGACCAAGCTAATACCACTGCATCCTTAAGGTGAAGGATTGCCAAGTTGGTCTACACAGAGCATCAAGAATTTCCATGTTGATTCTAGAGAGCATGTTGTACTAATGATATACTTCAAAGACAACCTCCAGGGATGCCAATCTCCTTGCATTCATCTTAGATGATTGCCTCCCCTCCATAGTGGACTGGGGCCATATGATTTGCCTCTAAGGATATCACTTTCAAGGTGCACTTGGTTATAGGGATTGAGATATCTGTCCTGTATATATTCTCTGTCTTATCCTTTTACTGGCTGAGTTTGCTGAAGCCAGCTGCCGTGATGACCTGCTCTATGAAGGGGCCTATGGCAAAGACCTCAAAGCAGTATGCAGCCACACCTCCTGGAGAACTGACCCAATTATCCATGAGCAACTTGGACCTGCCAAAGATCACTGAGTGCATGTTTGGAAAGAGACCCTGAGTCCAGCTTTGAAATGACAGCAGCCCTAGACAATGACTTGACTTAAATTTCATGAGAGACCTTGAGCTGGAGGACCCTGTTAAACAAGTCTGAATTCTTTACTTACGGAAACTCAGTTCTTTATTCATGGAAGAATTGTTTATGCCAGTTGCTATGAACAAATACCTGAGAAAAACAACTTAAAGGAGAAGAGATTTCTTTTGTCTCTCAGTGTCGGAGGTTTCAGTCCATGGTCTTCAGGGTCCATTGATTTTTAGGCCTATAGAGGAGTGAAAACATCATGTTGGATGGATGTGGAGGAGAAAAGTATTGCAGCCAGGAACCAAAAAGAGGTAAGGAAGGAGGGAGAAAGGGAGGGAGGAAGAAAAGGAAGGAGAGAGCCAGAGAGGAAGGGGCCGATTATGAGATATACTGTGGTATCTCAGTTCGTGAACACTTTTATTCACAAACAACTCAGTTTGCAAACAAGCATTTGGCAAAATTTTAATTTTTTTTCCAAACTCTGCACAGAGTGACAGACATGACATCAGCCATCTTCCCTACACAACCATGGACGTAGCCATCTTTTCCGAAGTTGTAGAACAAACTCAGTTGCTGAAGTATGCACCACTAGACAGTTCGGTCATCCCCAAAGCCACACTCCTGTGACTCATTCCTTTAAACAAGGTCTCAGTTCCTGTTTCGATAACCTCCCAGCATTGTTATCACATTATGAGCCCATCAGTGGATTTGTCTACTGATGGAACTAGAGCCCTGGTGGTCCAGTCGCCTTTGGAAAGTTTGCTTCTAAATCAAAGGGAGAAAACATTTTCATCCAGAAACATGCAAAATAATCCATTTTGATGTGTAGAGAAAATAACAGTGTTTCTATTCTTTCCTGTGTCTCCTCATCTTTCTATGTAGAGTTCAGAGTATGTTGTGTAGAGTACAATGGTCTAGATCAGTGACACAACTCATGCTTAGCTTGTGCAACAACCCAGATTTAATCCCCAATATCAAAATGGCCATATATAGATAATACATGTATTAGTGTTTTAAATAAATAAATAAATATCAATGAAAGTGAATGTTTGTTCTTTTTTATAATGAGGAATTAAAAAGTGCAATTAAAAAGTTTGATCATCTCCAAAATCTGGAATAAGATTGGCTCACCACAAAGCTACCGCATTTACTGCCTAATTGGACAGTGGAGATATTTTTGAACTTCTCTTAGGCTCCACATCTCCATCTATAAAATGGGATTTTGATAATAATAGTCATACCTTAATTCAAGGTAGGTGAGAGTTAAAATAGATGCTGCTATTTAGAGCTGCAAGTAGCCTTTACACATCAGGGAAGGTGTGTCCTCTCAGACCCTCACAAGTTCAAGGCTGGGCTGGGGAATCAGAACGCCCACATGACATTCTGTTTCCTAGCAGACCCTGTTGCTTCATCCTGCTGTAGGTGGAGCCAGTGGCACTTACCTGGGGCAAACAGACTTCTGTGTCACTAGGGTTCCAATATTGACATTTCTTCCTCTGGCCCAGACCTAGGCTGTGAGCTCTCAACCATGATTTTTCCACAGGAAACCACAGAGGCTGAGTTTCCCACATCTCTAATCCTTGATCCCTGAGGTTCAGAGAAGACTTCAGTAGACCTTTCTCAGAAGAGGGTGACGCTTCCACCAGGGCTTGCTCAGGAGTCCAGCTTTCTGAACATCAGGCACACTCTTCAACATCTGTCTGTGGTGTGATTTATTCTATTTTAAAATGAGGTTTTCAAACAACTCACTATCTTAATTTTAGCAGTTCAGCTCCTTTGTATGCTAACAATACCAAACATGCAAATGAGCTACCACTTTGCTTTCTAGCAAAAATGTTTCTGTGCAAACACTTGATTTTATAACGCACTTTGCAGCTTTCTCCTATAATTAGTTGTTAAATCTATATTTGACTTTGTCTAAGTGGTTGCATTGCAAGGCTGTTTTTCCTGCTTCTCACTTGAGCTGGTTGGTTCTACCCACCGCCATGTATCTACATGAGCTGAGGTATAGTTTTCTGATTGGATTTTAGATAGAACATTAAAACCAGGAAACATGACCAGAGTCAGGTCCTGCTGTGTCCAGAGCCTCAAAGGCTGCTAATGTTTTTTCCATTCACTCTGCATACCTCTCCTCCTTCTAGCAGGGGAAGACTGACCCATGGGCGGGCATGTGTTCCCCATACAGTGAGGCCAAAGCAGGTCCTATGGC
Organism: Petromus typicus; assembly: GCA_004026965.1. Classification (NCBI taxonomy): domain Eukaryota; kingdom Metazoa; phylum Chordata; class Mammalia; order Rodentia; family Petromuridae; genus Petromus; species Petromus typicus. Next base: position 57,268 of record PVIR01006744.1, on the reverse strand, counting down.
CCAATTCTCCACGGGCACCTGGGATAGTGTATCTATTGAAAGCATTCTGGGGAGTGGACAGAGAGTGAATATCTCATTCACAATAATCTGATCTACTGTAATTACCAAACGAAGCCTTAAAGTGAATCTAGAGCTACAAGGGCCATTTTTTTTATGCATTGCAAGTGCCTACTTGACAATGCTCATTAAATGTGTACTAGTGATAAGAGTTGATGAAAAAAAGATGACACAAACCCACTTTTCCCTGTGCTTTCAGTTTAGACTGAAGGAATCTTTGAGACCAACTCCATACCCTCTGTTGTCCTTCAGATTGTGGCGTCTGTAGTATATTCCATTTTGGAGGCTCATCAGCTGAAAGAATACAAAGGAATAAACTTAGGCAAAACAACATTGTTTACTCAGAATAAGAAGTCATACTAAAATATTATTTTTTTTAAAAAAATCTGTCTAATAAGAACTAACTACACCATGCAGAAAAATGTGATAATATTTTAATGAGTTGTTTGGTGTACATTTGTAATACTTTTTCCTGCAAATTGATTGTATTTCCTTTGTATCTTATGTTGATAACTTTGTGATTGTCTCTACAGAGAAAAGAGAAAGATAATTAAATCTTTTCTGTAACATGGTTTATCAAAAATAACAAAAATATGATACATGAAATGCATAAAACAGACATATACACGCAAATGCACAATGCATAAAACAAAGATACACTTACTGAAGAAAACAGATTTTCACCTTTCTAACACAATATTTTTGGTAAATTATATTTCATGGGATTCTCATAAAAATTATAAGAGATTTATAATTATGTAGTCAATAAAATGCTGCTTTTCTGAGTGTATTCTGACAGGAGAGAACTTCTATTTTGACTAGGAATCAATTGAACAGAAATATCTTCTTGTAATTGTGCACATCTGATGAATATAGAATTATTCCTCGCTTAGCTACTGGCATTGCACCTTTCAAAGTCTTTTCCCACTCTTGTTTACATCTTTCTGATTCTTGCAACAGATGCCATGGACATATTCCCAGGTGAAAACAGTCTGTGGATTCACAGCTTTATGTCATATTACAGGTGAGTAGTAAACCCAAAGGATAGGAGGAGAGTACCTGGGGCCACCTTTACAGTGGGGAATAAGCAATAACTTCCTGGACACTATGAGCCATGACATAAATTTATATATCATGAAATATAGACTAAACTTATGTCCACCATAGCACATTGACCATTTCCTAAAAATATTCACGTCATTCTAACACCTGGACAAAGGAGAATATGGAACAGAAAGAGACAGTAGTCCTAAAGGAGTTCAGATCAAATGTTTAATTTTGTAATTCTACATAACCATGTGCCTATGTGGCTCTGCTGCTAGGGGGCATTGCCATGTATCTATTTGAGCCAAGGCGTTCAGGCCTTAGAAGAGTTCCTGCTGTCCAAGTGAGGTGCCTTGCTAATCAAGTTCACGAACTTCATGATGAGTTTGAACCCTGCCTGGAGACAGTTTTACACTCAAGGCAGTAATGACTCCTTGAAGGAACCGCAGCTGTGCTATGGACCAGGAACCACAGAACCACAAAGGAAGAGCACCCACTGCTTTCTGTGCCAATGCAGATTACAACACAAACCACTTAGTGTAGCTTATGTCTCTGTCTCTCTCTGTTTCCTCTCTCTCTCTCTCTCCTTCCGCCTCTCTCATGCTCCTTCTCTTTCTCTTTGTCTTTCAGAGACTCAGTCTCACTAAGTCACCCAGGCTGTCTTAGGCCAAGAATTTTGGATCTTTCTACTCCAGACTTCAGCCATGTAGCTGGGGTAGGAGCTGTGTACCGTCATGTTCAGCTGTTGAGCATCTTTTAGTGTGCCTATTGGTCATTTACCACAGATGGATTTTCATGGAGAGAATATACCAAGTAAATCAATTAGCTTCCTAGGATCATTATCCCCTTCTGTGGAGAAAACTCCTCCCCATTAGGTTAATACCTAGATTCCCCAACAGCCTCCTGTGCTCACAGGTAGGGCTTTTGCACAGTAACCGAGTATTGGGAACTTCTCACTGACTCCCTGTTAGGTGGCAGATTCTGGTCTGGAAAGGTAGCTCCCTGGGGGCGTGGTCACCCTCCTAGTCTTCCCTCCTCTCTCTGTGCTTCCTGGCTACCAGGCCTTCAACAGCTTTCCTCTGCCATGCTCCTCCTTGGATCAAGTAGACCATGGTCTGAAACCAACAGCTTTGAGCCAAAATGATTCTTCCTTTGATATATGGGTGTCGGGTATTGTGCCCCAGCAATAAGAAAGTGAGTAAGACACTCTCACTGCCCAAATGCTGGTTAATTATGAGTGGTGATGCACATACAAGAATTCCATATGTCATAAAATTCTAGAGCTAACAATGTACTAAAAGAAAAGATAAAATTTTCAGATGACAAACCCTTGGATCCTTACAGGCTAAATCTTTAATTCTGAACATCTTTCACTGTCTTTTAAAGAGTTGTTCAGAAATACATTGATTTACTCCTTGTTGTAGCTGTCACAGAGCACCTGAGAGTCAGAGCCACTTGACAAGTACCTGGTGCACAGTAAGCATTCAAATGCATACAGGGTGCCGAGCACAGAGTCCCTGAATGGAAGGCTGCATGCTGAGGCAGGACGAGTTAACAGCAGAGACATGCTCTGCTTAGAGGTCAGGTTCTTTCCTGAAGCATACTGATGACTCCCAATTTGACTTTGTAAGATTATGGCAGCGTTATTTATATGATCATCAGGACAAAATATTAAGTGCAAAGAAACAAATACTGAAAGAAAAGATGTGCTCTGTGATTACAGCTATGTGGAAATGAAATATTTTTAAGAGATGAGCCCAAGGAGGCAAATATAAAATTGAAAACAATTGGCTTAGTTAGTATGGTGATAGGATGGGTAAGGGTATTTTTAAATATATATAACACTAAGACTGTTTTATTATTTCAGGCAGATGCACATTTTGCCTTCTTAAAATTCCTTTTAAAGCTGAATATCTTTCAATTTTAAAAGAGACAGAGACACATGATAGAAAATTTGGGAACTAGAGAAAAACCAAAAGGCAAAAGCAATTCACACACAGAGCTATCACCAGGAGACAGCTGCTTCTGAAAGTCTGTATATGAAGGTTGTTTTGAAAGGTTGTGGAGTTTTGCCCAATTTCTTTTTGTTCATATTGGAGGTGGGGACTTTGTGAGTCTTATAGCTACCATCTGCAGAGTAAAATGTTAGAATGAAGAGTTTGCTTTGAACTCACTGAGTTCTTCTTGGACACTTTAGCAGCTCTCCAATATCTTGGGTGAATTTTAGATTCCCTTATTTATTCTTAGTATATACATCATAAGTAGATTATTTCATTTAAAATGTGTAGTTCAATTCGGGACATAGCATAAATTTCCTGAGGAATAATTTTACAATAGAGGATAAATACACCATATAGGATATCTTGATTTTGTCCAGGAGGTCAGGGAAGGCTTCCTGGAAGAACTGTCATTTCATCCAGGGGTCGAAGGATGAGTAGAAGTTTATTGAGAAAAGAAAAAGAAGGGATGTGGTGGATGATGGGAAACAAAAGGGATTGTTCAATGTCAAAGAAATATACTATGCCCAGATTCACATGGGAATTTAAAGATGGAAAGAACTTAAAAAGAAGTAAGTGAGAAATAGGGCCAGGAAGCAAAGCATGGTCTATGTACAAGAAAACCTGCACAGACCCAAAGAAGGTTATGCCGGGCCCTTGAGATTATGAGAATGAAGTAGGGTTTAGTCCCACAGGCTAGTGGGAGACCCTCAGAAGGTTCTAAAGAAGAAAAGGAATGCATTTTAAGAGGGGGCTCTAGCTGTATTTCAAGGCATATATATAGGAAAGGGAAAAAAGTGGAAATTAGAAAACCGCATAAGAGGCCTGTCCCCATACCCAGAAAGCAAGCCATCCACCCAACTACTGGTCCTCCTGCCATGAGCCTCTCTACACCAGTAAGCCAACACCGACACTGTCTTTGCTCCTAGTTGTTGCCTAGTTCTTGGCTTTCACGGCAGTGAAGAAGGCACCTCGCTCAGCCCCCTTACAGTGTAGGATTTTGAAGCTGCAGATGTTCAAAAGCTCAGTTGAAAGAGTACAGAGGTTTATTCCTGCCGAGCCCAAGAAAGGTGCAGGGAGTATTACTGTCATAGAGAAGGTTGACCTGCAGCAAGCAGCAAGTGCCCCAGTTTATATTCCAGACCACCAGCCACTGTAATTAGACATTTCACCAGCCTCAGCAAACACAATATAGATGCTCACAGCGCGAGTCTCTGTTGTAAAGACTCTGGTCTTGGTTGGTTATTAACCATACTGTACGAAGCCTCATAAACACCTTTTTTACATGTACAGTGCAACCTTTCAATACAGCAATCAAATGCTTTTCAACAAATTACAGTCTCCTAGAAAATGGAGCTGTTGATTGCTTCCCAGAAAGAGGTGGAAGGAAATTTTAGACAGAACTTTTTTGAAACCTGATGTTTAGAACTGTGTTTGCTTTTAGGTTGGAAATATTAGCCTGGAGTTCAGACCTGAGGAGCTCTGGGGAAATCAGTGCTAATTAGTCCAAACCTGGCCAGAGCAAAAATCAAACCACAGAAATAATTTAACCAACCCATGGACCCAGTCTACTTTTCAGATAAGCATAATGATTTCAAAGAGGAGCAGCTTCTTTTTAATGTCACCTGGGAACTCCGAAGTTGAACTGGGACAAGGATTGTGGAACCAGTTGCCAATCTCTTCCTAGAGTGCTGCTGATGGTGATTCTTAGATCCATTCTTGAGTCCACGTTGTGAGTTTGGGTCTGCCACATTAGCATGGGATTCATCATGTTGGAAACAGACTGTTGAGTCTCTATCTCCAATACATTCTCCTTTCTATAATGTTTTCTTATGCACCCAATCAAGCCAACTACTTCTACCCTTGTAGAGCTAGATCTTTAGATTTCACAAACCTGTAAAATTGCAGACCTAAGATGAGAGAACATTTTATGTGGCCACAAAAGAACACTGCTGACAAACGAGCAGGGGAAAAAGTCAGCTATCCAAAAATCCGTGTCATTTGTGACCATCTCTTCTCCCCATATAAAGAGAAGTGAAGGAGACAGACAGAGAGAGAAAGACTGTGAATATTGGCCATTACCTTGGGAAAATAGGGATATAGTTTGACTGAAAAAGATTCAAGGGAACTTTGAGGTAAGAACTGGTCTCTAGCTTGACTTAGATGATTACATGAGTATGTCCATTTGTCAGAAATCACTGCTGCTCCTTAGGTGTTCCTTCTGATACAAAACCAAAAGCAAGGTAAAATGTAAGGGGTGTAAAATCCCACATCTTCACCCAGCATATTCTTCTTGGTGCCAGACTTGTCCCTGAGTTTGGAGCTGGACAGAAGGACACACAAAAGAAGGGTGCACCGGGGCCCCGCTGCTGTAGCTTCACACCCTGCCCTTTGCATGCACAAAGAATGCTACAGCAGTGTTTTTCCACTAAGAGTCTCTGAGGAACATCAGCAAAGCTCTGGACCAAGAAATCTGTCTCCTTCTTTTCCAAGAGGCCTTGGGAAAGAATCACAGCCACACAAGGCCTCCACCTCTGACTGGGAAACTCATTACCTGTAGGGTTAAATGTAGAAACCAAGTCAAAGGGAAGTGAGGAAAGTCACTTAGCTGGGTTGTAGTCCCAGACTTTACTCTGTTGTTTATGAAACATAAACAGAGCTAGCAAATGAGCCAAGCATCAGAGAGACCGAGCAAGAATTCTGGCTCAGATATGCACCAACTGAGGGGCATGGGGCAGATAGACTTCACCACGAGGAGTTCCCATGTCTTCTGCTTCAAGAAGCCATGACAGTATCATCTGACAGAGAGTGTGAGAAAGAGTAAAACAACAAGCAAAGAGCTGAAGGTCCAATGACTGCTACGTAGTAGGTTCTGAAGACACTGGTAGATGTTGCTATAACTTCTGGATATTTTTCCTATTTCTCAGCAGGAGCTGGGACAAGGCAGTACTGCAGGCCCCATCTTCTCAGCTCTAAAGCAGAGAGGCTAAAAGCAGAATGCTGACCTCCATGGTGGCACAATCAGGATTGTGTCAACAGAAAGCTCAAGCTCCTTTTGGCCACATGTGACCACTAGATAGTCATTGATTATTTTACCTTTTTGTCAGTCAATACCTACCCTCCTCCATTTTTAAAAAGATTAGTTAGGAAGGAGGAAGACTCAAACCAAAATAGACTATCATATCAGAATTCTGGTTTTTTGCTTTTCTGTTGTTAAGGCAAGAAGTTTAGCCACTGATTTTGACTTCCCCTTCAGGGTCAGGAATAATGTTGGACATTTAACAGGTGCCCAAATATTTGTTCAATGAATGAATGAGTTTACTAATGAAAAAAAATAAGTGAAAATAATGTGTTTGAGGTCTTTCAAGTCCTTCACTTGACCAAGTATGATTATCTATACACAGCAAGCTAAAGTGAGGAAGTAGATATAAACATTTTAGAGAGTTTATCAAATAAATGGCTACAATTAGAAATCCAGGCTCTATGTTGCTTTTCCTAGAGTTCAGTTTGGCATGGGTTTGAGTGGAGTTTTAGGCAAATTGAGAGAAATTAATGCTATGTTTCTGTAATCCCCAGAGTACTTTACACATTAGAATGTTCCAGGATCAATGTTCTCTAAATTACTAAAACAGGGTTACAACCTGCTTAACTCTACCTCCCTTAAACCAGAATGTAAAATTAAACTCAAGATGATTTGCAAAATCAGGCCCACAACATTGCATGAAACCAAACCAAAGCCAATGATCAACAAAAATAAAAATCAAAACTAGTAAGCATTTTTGGCTTTCCAGGACTCTTTCGTACTTAGGCTTGGGTTTTAAAACTCCACAAGACAATCGGAGTACTCTAATTGGAGCCTGGGAGGAGGTACAGCATAGCCAGTTGCTAGTAAAACCGAAAGCATTTATTTATTATTTAATTTGTTTGCCCAGGAGACTTCGCCCCTGATGGAACATCTGGTTTTCATTGCAGCCCAACTTTTACCTAATTGTACAGCTGGGGAGATTAAGGCACAAGGGGTCATAGGCCAAGCCCAGCCAGGACCCACCCCCTATGAGAGCTTTGCTCCTTGCTTCAGGGTAGAGACCACACTCCTTGCCTCTGGTCCTCTGGTGGAGACCTATAAATAAGAAAGGAATTACTCTTTCAAGTCCTTATGCTCACTGCTGATTCTCATTAATGGCGGAGCTGGGGGAGCATGGGGGAAGGGCAGGGATGTGGAAGATGCAAGAAGGTTCCACAACCCCAGAGGTTGCAGCCACAGGCAAGGGGTGGGGGCAAAGTGTGGTTACCCTTGCAGAGTCCTTCATCAAACTACAGCTCTTCTGCCCCCAAAGTGACTGCCACAGAGCAGTCTAACTTTGCTTCCTGGTTCCAAGAGAAGCGAGAAGAAACTTTGCAGCATCGGGAGGCTGGAATGGCAAAATATATATTCCTGACTGGAAAGGGAGGTGCCATCAAAGGGCCAGTCAAATATTCTTCATTGGATTTGAGTTCCATCTTTACTATTTCCAGTGGAATCTTGAGCAAGTTGCTTAATTTCTATGAGCTTCTGTCCTGTGATCTCATGGGATTACTGGAAAAACTGAATGAGATAATTCATCAAAAGTTCCTTGTGCAAATACTGAATGCTATAGCAGGCATTTTTTAAAAGGTAGGGATAGTGAGTCAAAAAAATCACCCAAAAAATAATGCTTTCTTCTTCATTTGTTTCAAGAAATATGCTTCAATTCTGTATTCCCTAGGGTATGCTATGCAGTGTACAAAGATTAGAGAGTGACATAGGATCTCAAAGACACACTATTACCATTAGGAACTTAAGTCTGTCTTTCATGAGTCAAGAAGTACTCGCAAGGAAACGTGATTGGGACTCTTATCCAACTTCTATTTGTAACCCAATTCCTGAACAGGATACTGGGCTTTGTTCCTTATTTGCATTGTCTACAAGGTGAAGATTTATTGTTTTAAGGATTAAAAATATATCACAGAGTTAACGGATCTTGAAAAGGGAATCCTGAACATTCCATCTATACCTACTATACTCTGGGCCTTATGCAAGATGCAAGAGGTGGAGGGTGTCCAACTCAAAACCAATGAAGACCTGGCTGATGACATATTTCCTAAAGTGCACTCTTCAGAGATCCAAGCCAAGGAAGTCATCTTAGTACATATGCTCCCTGCTGACAGTGTGTGATGTGCTATATAAATGGAATCTCCCTGCAGAACGGAACTGTGCTAAGTACACTGGAGATGCTGAAAGGAGATGCAGTGCTCCTTTTGTCCCTTTTGGAGCCGTCACTATACCCCCATATGTGAGCCCTACATTGCTGTTCCAAGTGACAGGATGCTTCTGAGAGCTGACGATCCTACAACAGCAAAGAAACTCTCTCCTGCTCTTTGTCAACAGGCCTCTGACTGCCATTTATTTCTCTCTAATAACACATATCACAAGAGATAGTCAAATATGTTTAAAAATAAGAAATGTCCATTCATTTTGATCTAGATTAGAGAAAGTTATAAGATGATGCTTTTTAAAATCATGATTCTGAGTTTTTATTTGCCAAACAGCGGCATTGCTAAACTGACACTTGTAAATTTTGTGTTGCAGGAAGATTCAGAATGAGCCTTTGTGGTTTACATTTTCCATTTGAATCCTAACCCCGCCTCCAATCTGCATAAACTCTCCACTTCTGCTAGGACAAGTGGGGGACCAGCAACATTAACAAGCCTCCTCACCCAACAGCAAGTCAGTCATCAGCAGAATCATACAAACTGAATTTCCTTCTCATACATTGTGCTACATCAAAAGAGCTTCCCTGTGAAATCCAGATCCTATGGTTTGGGCGCTTAATCTCATTTTCCAGAGATTCAGCTCATTTCTACTCCTATATCTAAGAGCGTAACTAGCATCTCAAGATGGCCAAGGTTGAGCCTGGGATTTCTCCACCATCTCTATCCTAAACAATGACCATGGTGAAGGGGAATCTCTATCTTAAATATTTGATCATGTTCACCTCCAAGAGGGGAAAAGTTAAGCTGTTTTGAGGCCTTGTCCCAGGAGAACAATGAGTATTATTAAACACATCCATAATGGTGGACTTATGAGCTGTGTTCCATGACCCTGGAAGAAAACAACTGAGTCTAAGTTAGGGAAACTGTCCCTGGAAATCTTCCTGAGATAGTCTGAGCTGTTCTAATTCATTCCTGTATCTTTTAGCCCAACTTGAAGGTAGTCTAGAGAATTAAGATAAATGTATAGAGAACATAACTCCATTGTACTTTATAGGTAATGTGTTTTGCAGTAAGGCTTTAAAATAAAAGACTTTCATAAAGCTCAATGTGGTGACACAATTGTAATATCAGCACTCTGGGAGGCTGAGGCAGGAAGATCACAAATTGCAGCCTAGCCTGTACAACTTCATGACTTAGGAACACCTTGTCTTACAAATATGAAGGGCAGAGGATAAAGCTCAGTATGAAGGCCCTGGATTCAATCCTTAGTACTCCTATACTCCTATACACACACACACACACACACACACACACACACACACACACACACACATACCACACACCTGCACACGTGCATGTGCTATCCTCACCAGTCTGCATACAAGGAGGCTCCCCCAAAAGAAAATAAGTGTACAAGAAGGACTCTCTTCCCAATTAGAACAAGAAGGAGTGACAAGGACACCTCCTCATCTATCTGGGTCTTGTCTTATACTTACCATAATTTGCACTCAGTGGCATTTGTCATGTCTTGTTATTATCTAAGCCTTACATCTCAGTATCCTAAACATGATGCTTTGTCTTTGCCTTCTTATCACATATACTCTCTTTCCTAATTCCGAACATGAGCAATCCCTATCATGGGTTATTTTTTCCAATTGCTAATTTGAGTTAGGTTGCATCCCTAGGTGTGATTGAGACTTACCTTCCTATGCATTAGCAGTACCGGACCGAGTTGTGGCCACATAATCTGCTCTTACCTAGTGTTGGCTAATTCTTTGGTCTATTGAAAAAAGAATGTGGAGATGGAAACAATGTTGATTTAATGGTGTCATTACTTATTTTCTCAGCAATAGAATTCGAGTTAGTAGTAACAGACAAGGATTCTGCATGTCCATTCCCTAGCCACCTTCTTCCATCCATAGTCCATTATATTAGTATGTTATGTCCTTCATTTCACAACCCAAAACATTGTTTAAAAAATGTTTTTAGAAACCCATACATTACAAACACACACAACATGCATGCACATACACACAAAATTTATTTAGTTCCCTGATTTTCACTATGTTCAGATTTTTTTTTAAAGTATGAAGAAAGATAATGTTGTATATACTAGTGTCTGATTGAAGATAATGGAAAAAACTTGTACTCTTCTTTTGGCAATTCAGCCTGCGTAGGAAAAAGTGTCATGCATTGAGGAAAGAAAAAATGCTAAATCTGCCCTTCAGATAATACATCTCTGCTTTGGGAAGTAGAGATTGGGGGACAAACACATTGAATCACTCCTTCTTTCATTATTTTTGACATTGATTTGTCATTAGGAAAATTTATTAGGCTCTAGATTAAATTGATTTGAAGAATCATTAATTCATGGGATGAAGCGAGAGCCATTTGGCCTCCCCACGCTGAAATGAGGTAGTATTGATAAAACAAAGAGGAAAATAGCAGAGCTGTTTAAAATCCACATTTTCCTACCTGGAAGAGTATTTGGATATAAACTGGGGACTAGCAGAAGAATATTCTAATAGTCAGAAGAGGGTTCTCCAGTACCTAAATTATGGTGAAGGATGAATATTAATTCTGAAAAGGTCATTCAGAAAAAAGAAAAGTATCCATTTACCTATTTACTTCAAAGCATAGCTTCCAGTGCCTGTAAAAAAGGTGGCTCCCCACTGTATGTACCCCAATCCATTCCCCCACAATGATGTCTTCCAGTCACGCCAGGGACATCTTCATTAAAGCAGCTTATTCTAATTTAAGACAAGATTATTGCTTCTCTTGTTACCTCCCTGACTCTTTAAAAGTGACTGTGGGATATAAATTGCTGTGGAACATACCATAAAATACACATTGCTCTACATTTTCTTGTAGTCATCTGCTGTCATAGTTTCAAAAGAAAATAGAGAAAAATATCAACAATTTGTGATTGTATGGATCAGGATTATTGTTTAGAAATTATTGAAAAGTATTCAGGAACCCCAAAAAATGTATGCGTTCAGGAGAGTCCATGGATCTAAATGAACTCAGATAGAGTTGGATATAAGTAGCCATACGATATTAAAACTATTCTCTCTGGATTTCTGTGAGTTCGAGGCTCACATGGGCTTCATAGTGAGTTCAGGGACAGTCTGAACTACAAAGCAAGACCCTGTCTCCAAAAAACCAAACAAAACTATCCACCTCCTCTTCCCTCCACAATTCCTTCCTCCATTTCTCCTTCTGTCTTCTTAGTTAAGCTCTCTTAAATGGAGTACCTATTAATTCTAATTTGTCTCTTCTTTATAACACACTGTCCTCCTGGTTTCTGTTTTCCAAGAGTTTTAACAAAGGTCCAAGAATTGGGTCTCTTTGGCTTGGAAGAGAATTCCATCATCTTATTCACTCACTCATCCAGTGAACTGTCTTCATGTCTATCTGGTCATTTCTAATTCTCTCTTTATTTGTATGTGAAGTTTGGAGGATTGGACATCAACCCTCCTTTTTAAGGCTAACTCTTGCGGATGCCTGCCTTGTGACATAGCAAATAGATGTAAGGATGATATCGTCATTGTTGACGTCTCTAAAATGTCTCAGACTGGCTTAGTTATCCAACCAACAGCTGGAAAGTCTGGAAAAGAGGCAACGAATGTAGGAAACAGAAAAGGCCTGGATAGTAAGGTACAACAGCAGGAGGGAAATAGTGAGATGTTCTAGAATGTTGCCATATAGCACCAAAGCTCCTCTACCACACAGGAAGACAGAAAAGCTCCATGGGAAAGTTGGAGATGAAATAGTGATGGAATAAAATGATCTATTAATTTCTTAGATACACACCCAACCTGAAATTTGAACTCAAACACACCCTAGACTTATTTAACCTCCTGGGTTTTCACCTGTGTGTCTGAGATATCATCTGAAAGTGAGAATCTCCACGAGAAGCAGCCATGGCAACCACAGAGTTGGTCTCAGAGACGTAGATGACAAGACACCTATCTCATAAATGCCTCCTTGCACTGAAACCTAGATGAATCTTTCCAACACCTTGAGTTAGATCTACCTAGAAGCTGAGGGAACACATCTGAATTCTCTTCCTTATTGTTACTGTTTGGATGATTCGCGTGGCTTGCAGCAGAGAAGAAAAGGCTATCACGGAGGACTTCATTGCAACTTTTGCCTGTGTAACTTAGAGACCTTATGCTTGAGGAAGAACTAGGAATCTAGAACGCCATCATGAGTGGAGGGAACTCTATCACCTCCACGCTGGGACCCATGAAATCATCAGAAATTGCCAGATACCAAAACCCATGGTGGTGAAGCTTTGACTACATGATGAGTGCTGTGTTCAATGAATTTTATGTCTCATTTTGTTTCATCACACCAAGAATCATGCCAGAATAAATATTATTCTCTCTTCACAAACAAACTGAATCCCATAAAGATTCAACTGCTTTCCCAAGATTCTAATTCAAATCATTGTGATTTTTCCAAAAATATTAATGCAATGGTTTTGACATAAGGACACTGAGCAAATTCTTGTAGAACTTTGAGTAGCCAAGTGAATTAAACATTTCACTATGTGTATATCAGTTTGGTATCTCTTGCTCTGCCCCTGACTCTGAGACATGGATAATAAAGGTCAGTGAAGCTTGAGAACTTGTGACCCTAGCACAGATTCATCCCACTTTTACCCCATTTCTTAGAAACCACCAACAAACGGAATTCCAGGCTGAGATTTTTCGCTGAGCCTTATGGATGTCGGCTGAGTTCATTAATGCCATTGCGGTTTAAAGACAGTCAATACTCTAGCAGCTGCCTCCGATCAGTCTGCAGGAAAAAAAGGAATGCAACTTCTTCCTGTGTTTGGCCAATGCACAGTATGTTGTGTGGGTAATTTCTGGTCTGGCCAGTAAAACCTCCGGGAGCCTTCCTTTAGGTCTTTAATTATGAACTGTAGGGGACACCACAAAATAAATACTTAAAATGTCTAGACAACCAGTCATCAGAGTAGGATAATTAACTTCAAACATTCTAAATTGTTGGAGGAGTCGTTATTCACCTTCTGTAGTTCCTTTCTATATCCTTCCCCAGCCAATATGCTTGTAGCAAAGAGGCTGGGGGACATGCTGAAACCTTCTCCTGATACAGAGCAGCCTATTTCTCCAGGTCTTAAATGACGAGTCACAAAATGACCAGAGAACAAACAATAAAGGAACATAAACTGAGACCATTAGTTTTTCCAAAGAAGGAAAAATCTGTTGGCATTTAGTTACATTAAAACATTAAGCACTAAAGAAAACCTAGAGCAGTGCCATTTTATTTCATCTCTCATACATTTCAGTCTTAATGTTTGATCCCTAAAAAAATTAATCAGTTATTCCTGATTCTTGGTAGGAACTCTGGGTTTTACCCCTGACATTTATGTAGAATTAAGGCACTGCTGGTGTGTTCCTTCCCTTACTTTTCCTTCCCCCCAAACTTCCTCAAGGAAGCATTTTTAGCATAGAACTCAGATCAACGTTATTTTGCATACTAAAAGCAAAGCACTCCATGAAAGAGATAAAGATTTCACAATAAAAACTTGCTGGCAATAGGGCCTCCCTGGCTTTGGAGCGAGGCTGTTTGGAGCCTGAAGCTTTGTTGTTAATCTGGTCAAAAACTGGAATTCAGACAGCCTTGTTTTGGACATTAAGGTGCTCTTAGAGCTTCAAGTCCCATGTGTAGCTGAGTGTGGCTCCAAGGAAAGGAAAGCTGCTCAAAATGTCAAAATCTTGCTCCCTCGCATCATTTTGCATCACTTTTCAGAGAGATTATCTGTTTTAAGACATCAAATAATTAATGAGAATCATAGTTTGATCCCAATGTCATTTTCCTTTATATCAGAGAAGCTTCACATCAACTGTTATTTAATGAAATTTTTATAATATTTCATTTATAATGACCATATTTAATTACTCTGGCTCTAATGAAAAGTGATATCTGATTCCATACAAATACTTCTAAAAACCATAATTGTCTTGTGCAAGGCACTGAATAGATTTAGGAATCTTCAATAACAAAATTACATCAATAGCATATGCTATTAAATATGACTGATGATAAAATTGGACCCCTCTTGGTTCTCTACCACACAAAAGCACACACTGTTTTTGAAGATGGAGTCTTAAATATCAACCAAAAGGCCAGGAGAAGTAGGCTAGGACCACTCAGGCCTGCCTTTCCCAAAGCCAGCACTACATCCTGATAGAAATAAAGGTGTCCCTAGAGTTTCAGTCCCATGTTGCATGGGTTGATGAAAATTCACTTCACTGGTTCTGTGTAGCAATCTTGCCCCCATGGAAGCCTGGGGAGATCAAGGATATTTCATGTTGGACTGCAAGAGACAGATAGAATGCAGTCTCTAAGCATAATCAGCATAGGACATGAGGGGAGCACTGATTAGGACAAGTAACTATGGGATGTAAGCTGTGTGTCCCTCAGCTCTTCCTGGGTTAATGACTTCAATAGTCTTCATTCACCTAGCATCTCTGAACTCAGAGCAGGGCAAAAATAAGAGGAGTGAGGGGAGAGAAATGCTGGATTCTGACACCTACAATGTAAGCCAAAGCCAAAATGATAAATTATAATAACAAGAAAAAAGCAAATGTTTGAAGTTGACTGTTAACTGATTAATCTTTATCACAATCCTAAGAGACAAGGAAATTGAAACTTAAGGACAGTAAATAAATTTTATCCTTCAGACTCCAAGTCTCTTTCAACTACAGCACACATGTTAAAGGATCTATTTAACTTTGGACTTAATACAGCATTGGTTCCTCTGCTACAGTGTGTGGGTCACAAAAGGGATTCTTTACTGAGAAGGGTGATGGGCTCTAAGGCATCGTGGGGTAACTCTTCAGCAAACATTTGCTGATGGTCAGCTGAAGTAAAGGACATACTTAAGGAATATCATCAGGATCTAGTAGAAGCCTAGTAGATATAATATCAGTGAAAACAACACCAAAGTTTCTACTCCTCATA
Source organism: Petromus typicus (assembly GCA_004026965.1). Classification (NCBI taxonomy): domain Eukaryota; kingdom Metazoa; phylum Chordata; class Mammalia; order Rodentia; family Petromuridae; genus Petromus; species Petromus typicus. The sequence goes on along the minus strand of PVIR01006744.1, from coordinate 41,942 downwards.
GGAATGTGTCCAGTAGAGATTGTCCAGTTTCTTTGCCCTTTCTCTGATTGGTTCTGGTTGGAAAGAAAAAAAACCAAGCCAACTCCAGTTCCCTATGTCCAATTACAGAAGGGTCACACTTATTCCAAGCGATGATAACATCAGTTGCCGTTCATTGGATATAATTGTCCTCAGATAGGTCTTCAAATGTTTCTTAAAGAATTAAGAACTACTGGGGGCTGGTGGATTTAGCTCAGTTGTTTCAGCACCCGTCTTGCAAGTGCAAGGGCCTGGGGTTCAATCCCCCAGTAACCACATACAATATTGGGCATGGAGATGCATGCCCAGCAGCAATCAGTACCACATACCACAGTGCCAAGCATGGTGGCTCACACCTGTAATCTCAGCACTCTGGAAGCAGAGGCAGGAGGATTGCTGTGATATGAATTTGAGGATGATCTCAGGGCCAGCCTGAACTACCAAGGAAGACTCTGTCTCAAAAAAAAAAAAAAAAAAAAAAGAACTATTAATAGTCTCGTAGACAGCTGAGAATCTGTGGCACTGGGAAATTGACTAATGTGTACCAATTTTCATAAGAGTCAATCTTTGAACTCAAGACAGGCTGGTTCTGAAGCTCTTGTCCTTAGCCATAGGCTGTACAAACTCATAAGAGAAAAATGATTGAAACTTCTTAAAAAGTAACCCTTTTATGCAGCCTGGCAGGTGGATGTACTTTACCCAGGGAGCTTGGTTTGTTTGCCTGAAACTAGACTAATAAATATTTATCAATATAAGCTTATTACTACTCATTGTTCTGTTTCTGAGCTGTGTTAGAAGGCACAAGACTCACCTACAGAATAAGGCAAAAAGGCAGAGAATCATTTGGAAGTGAGGGTTCACTGTTCTGCTTGCCTTCTCCTTGCTCAGGTAGAAAAGACTAGAATTATCTTCTTCCTGCTTCAACCAACATGGTGTTTAAGGCAGGCCCTGGTTTCAGGCTCATCTGTTAGAGGATTACATGGCAACCCTCAACCACACACAGACAGTGCCAATGTAAACCAGGGCAGAGACTAGATTTCTTGGCCAATGAAGCCTCCAAACACTGGACAATAAAACTGCAATTTTTCTGGGCAGCTATGAGGAGGGTGAAAAAAACTGGACTTGTCCTCTATTTTACAGGAAGACAGTGATCCACACTGGAAAGATTTCTAATAGTTAATAAACCTAGGAAGAAATGTTACATCCCAATAGTAATCCAAAGTGTGTGAATTTTAAAAGAAAAATGTCCTGTTTTATCAATACAGTTAGCAAATTATTAAGAGAAATACATATTGCACAGCAATAAAAACAAACTGATGCACACAGACGCCTAAAAGTCTCACCTGTATCATGCTTAGTGAATGAAACCATGCTTAAAAGTCTGTATGTACTGGATGATTTTTTATTGATATTAAGTGCTAGGTAAAGCAAAAGCATAGACATGATAATAATAGAGGCTAAAAGTGGGAAATGGAATTAAATAAAGGGCAGTCAGGGACAATGACCTGGCTGGTGAGACTACTGTGTTCATCAAGAGAGTGACTTCTGGACAATATGCACCTGCATATGTGAATATCAAAAAAATATGACATTTACAATGTAGTATTTTCTGTAGATAAATTTTACTTTAATTTCAATATGGACAAATCAGTACAATCTCAATTCTGTAGAAAGAAAACATTCTATAAAATCATACATTAGCATTTTAATAGCTACCATATTGGGTAATAAGGAATAAATGTTCTTTATGTTCTTCTTCGATCTCCCTAAAATACATGAAAATTCTTTATACTAATTATAAAGTATTTTGTTCATCAGGCCAGGAAAAAGTGAAGCTATTCTTATATTCATTAATGAGGGAGAAAGAAAGATGTCCAAGTGGATAACAAAATAGGACTCTTTATACCCCATGGGGAAAAACTTTCATTCATGAAAGTGGTAGTAGCAAGTGTATTATCATATGCACACCTCTGTAGTTATTGATAGCAGGAAAATTGAGAGTATTGTCTGTATAAGAATATTTCCTGGATTGTTTAAAATGAAGACATTTTCAAATCAAAATATCTATTTATAAAATATTCATTATATTATCTCCATTCATAATATACTTTATACATGAATCATGAGTGTAAGGGAAGTGACTTGATATGGAAAGATGTTAATGACAAAAAAAGCATGTATATCATATAAATGTGCACACATAAATTCTTGTTATATACTGTAAATGTTAACAGTTATGAATACCTTTTATTCAATTTGTTGTATTCTATATTTTTGTCATATGTTAAGTGAAATATATTGTCAAATATCCTGTTTTATTCTATTCGTATGTCCCAATATTGAATATTGTTCTTTTTATCTCTGTTATACCCTATCATTGAATTGCTCTTTTCATCTTTTCTTCTTTATTCTTATTGAGGTATTTTTATATTTCATTCTGTATTGTATGGTAAGGATATTTGTATTAGTTTCTTTTACTTAATATTTGCTTGAAAATTTTGTATTGTGTGATTTTTAACATTTTCATGTCATTTTCTTTTAAGTTTTTTTATAACTCAGTTTGATGATTACTATCTTTTATAAGATAAGGTTGATCCCTTATGATTAACCAAAACACTGAAGTAGTTTTTTAAATGTTTCCCAGTTAATTTGGAATTTGAATCACTTTGTAATAATTTTTCTATGATAAGCATTCACATACAACACTCACATTTTCTAACAAAACTAAAGATTATTCTGTGTCTCTATTTCTTCTATTAAAGCCATTCATTACAAGTAAATCCTCCTGCCTCTGCCTCCCAAGTGCTAGGATTACAGGTATGAGCCACCATGCCCAGAACTGTGGTATGTGGTCCTGATTGCTGCTGGGCATGAGTCTCCACATATGGTTACCAGGGATCGAACCTGGGCCCTTGTGCTTGCAAGACAGGCACCGAAACCACTAAGCTAAATCCCCAGCGCTACAAGTAAATTTGTCTTGCTGACTTCCTTTTCACTGTTCTCTAGAGTTTAATTTGATTTTTTAAAGGGTGTACTACTCTATCAGAACATAGGTATAGAATACATTGATCAATATTTTTAAACACATTTTTGAACTTTTCTTCTGGTATTTTTACGCATTTCTACTGGGCTTGTCTCCCAAAAACGTACATCCTTTGCAGGCCGTTTCATTAAAAACTCGCCAAACCTCTGTCTGAAAATACCAGTTTTGTTTTCACTATAGAGAACATAGTTAGATATGAAGACTCAAGCGTCCATCACGTTCTTTGACACTCTGACATTGTTACTACAAACTATCTAGGAAGAGTTTGGTTTTCGTCAGATCTTTTCTCATTTTAGGCAGAATGTCTTCTTGATATTTAAGGACTTCTTTCAAATCTAGAAAACTTTCAACCATCATATCTTCATGTGTCTTCAAGACATCCACTCATTTTACACCCTTTGAGAATTCCTTTTTGAATCTCCTGGAAATTCTTGGCTTATTAGTTTATTTAACTATCTCATGATTTTCATATTTGTATTGCTTTGTGCAATCTGAACTGCACATGCTTTAATTCTATGGTGACAGCTTTTTAAATAATTGTTTCCAGTCAAAGATTATGCTTCCTATGTAATTTATTTTCTGAATTTCTAATTATTTCCTCCATATATCATATTTTTCTTTATTTTCTGTCCATTTTGTTTCATAATTATATTTTGATATATGGGTGATATGAATTCCTTGGTCTTTGTAATGATTCAAAGTACAATAATTTTAAAGTCACTTTCATGTTTCTCTATTTTTTTAATTTTTCCCTTTGTAAAAGCTCCTTTAAACATATATTGATTTAGCTCCCTAGTCATTTTGTGTATGTGTTTGGGATTTTAGTTTGCAGATTCATTTTGAGTACCAACCTCTCAGTTCAGTGTTTGTGTTTTTGTCCACCTATGATTCTCTGTGGAGTGGTTTTGTTTGTCTCTGTTTGGATCCCTGGAACCCTTAGACCTCAGCTCAGGTTTTATAGTGGCAGCTATGGACAGTTTCTTCGAATAATCTGTGATGAAGGAGCAGGTTGCTTCTCAAAGTTCAAAAAGAGATATTTTGTAATTTATTAAGAATGAATGACTAAATAAATGATGATTTTCTGGCATACCTTGGCTATAGTAAGTTGTGAAACAAATTTGGTTTTCAACTTCTTATGAGGAATTTGATACAAGTCAAAATTAATGCCTCCTAGACCATTGCACTTAGACCTGTTCCTGTCTTTGCTGTTTCTCCTCTATGAGGGGAACTTGTTTGGTGAAATGGTTATATCTTTTGCATTTTCTCAGCATTTATCAAGTGGATGTTAAATCCCAAACCCTAAACTAGGACTTATATGAGTGATTAAAGAAAGTAAAGGCAGATTTTTTTTCCCTTTAAGGAATTTAATTATAGTATGAGATTTACAATAACAATACATAATAGAATAACTATCAAAACAAGGAAAACTGCTGTAAATTACATAAAGGACCCAAAGAGAAGACATCAGTTAAGTAAATAACTTCAATTGATGCTTGTATACATTGACTCCTTGGATATCATCTTGTTTCTCTACCGATCAAGGTTAAATCCATATTCAGATAAATGTTGAACTAAAGGAGAATAGATGATGAGAGATTTTTCTCTGAATAGCTAGACAAACCACAAAATAATTCTCAACCCATCTCAAAATCTTTATCTAGCTTGCTTTTGAATGGCAATCAAGCAGTTATCAAATTCAAAGAAAGAATCCTTAGAGCAGTGTGTTCATTAAATGTGTAACTTTGTCAGAGCGCCATCACAGTAAAAATTTTCTTACAGCCGAGTGGTGAGAAAAAAGTACCTTTGGAATAGTTACTCACTGACAACATATAAAGTGAAAAGTGTGCATGTTCTCAAATCTTTACACGTTTCTCTGAGTGATCATTGGCTCCTTGGAGTGCCGGAGATTTGTGTGAAGCACGCCTGCAGGCTACATATGTTAAAAGTTAACGGGAAAGTGTGTACCAGAAATCAAATGTTAGATCCTCTTAGATCAGCTGTTCCGTGTGCCTGCTTAGCGAGCCAGATTATTAGTGGTTTCCTTCCAGCTGAAAGTGGAGCAGCAAGCAGACGTTTATGTGGAGAAATACCACCAGAGCTGACACTTTCTGCAGTTAGTTGGGAAATACAATACCTGTATTTCTGTTTTATTCAAGTTAATGACAACATGAAATCTCTTCTAATTTTTTAGAAAGCATATAGGAAGATACAAAAAGAGCAGATGTCTACCTAATGGAGCAAAATGTATTTTCCGCAGAGTGTTGTTAGATTTTTGTGTGTTCATTTATTAATTTGTTTTTGCAATGCTAGAGATTCAACCCAGACCTTATGTTGAATTATGATCTAAGCCCTTTTAACTTTATTATTTAATTTTTCCTTTATTTTTAAGACAGTATCTTATTAATTTGCCCAGGCTAGCCTGAAATTTGCAGTCCCCCAGCCTCAGTCTTCCCTCAGGGATTACAGGTATGAAACATCATGTCTGGCTAAATATTTTATATGCTAAATATTTTATATATCTGGGATACTTCCATGACCCAAATGATTCTGTTTTATCCTGAGCAGACTTCACCACATCAGAAAATAAGAAGTGGGTTATTCTATATCCCACAAATTTATTTCTCAATATGCATCCTAGAAAAATACCTGAGGGCAAAAGTAGGTCCAAGATATTTGTTGCCACATGGCTCGTAATAGATAAAAGTGGACAACAAGCCGTGCTTATCCAAAAATGCCAGGATATAGGCATAGAAGTAAAATATAATGAGGTGAACAAGCATTTGTCAATAGGAGGTCTTTAAGGCATGAGACCAGAAGCTGGAGTTGTAGCTCAATGGTTCTGGCACCTGTCTTGCAAGTGCAAGTTCCCAATTTCGATCCCCAGTAACCACATACAACAATGCCTGTTATGATGACTCACACCCACCAGCAATCAGTGCCACATACCACGAGGTTGGGCATGGTGGCTCGCACCTGTAATCCCAGCATGCAGGAGGATTGCTGTGAGTTCAAAGTTCACCTGGGCTACATAGTAAGCTTCGTGTCAGCCTTAACTACAAAGTGAGACCCTGTCTCAAAAAAAAAAAAAAAAAAAAAAAGACAAGAGGCCAGGAAAAGGAAGACTAAAAAATTTTTCACAGTAATGCATATAGCTGACCACAGTGTCCTATATGTATGTATTTGTATGTAGACACTCTCACATATATATGCACATACATGTATATGTGTGTTTATGAGTTTGTATAATATCTGTATGTATGTTGTATACATACATAAACACATTGACTCTAAGGAGTGGCTTGGCTAGTGTGAGCGTGGAGCTGGGAAACCCAACACTTGCAGGATAGATCAGCCATCAAGAAGTTTCAAGGAGTCGACCTGCAGGTCACAAGCCGATCCTCTTTTTTTCTAGTGTCATCTAAGTTGTGCTAATGAGGACTTCCACTCAGATCACTGGGTAAAATTTCTTACACAAAGATGACAGGCATTACCACACCTACATACCTTGACAAGAAACACCTAGACTTACATTTAATTAACTAGCTGGACACCATACCCGGACCAAATTGATCATTTAAAGTGATGAGAAGCCAGCTCTAGACCCTCCCACTTGGGTCTTCCTCCCTGTCTGTTACTTGGTCAAATTGTTGCCGTGGGGCTACAAGACACTAAGAATCTACCACACGTTAGCACTTTAGTAGATTTCAAAGTGGATTTTGTTGTGATCATTTTCATTTTTCTCCCCACAGTCAGAGATGAACTAGCCACACGGATTCAGAAAAGAAGGAAAGTGTCCAGAAAAAGAGACGTAAGTGTGAGTGTCAGATGGTGAACCAGGGCTTTGCACAGGTTAAGCAAGTCCTTTACCGAGGAGCCACAGCTCTGGCCCACAGTCTGCTGCATAGGGAGCATAACACCGGAGACTTTTTTATATAAGATCATTGGAAGGCAAAAAAAACCGGTTTTTGTGTATTATTTTATTTCATTTCCCCTGTGTTAGGAATGGGGAAACAAACATTGAGAAATTTTAGACTTTTTCAAGGTCAATTGCTAGTGAGGGGCAACGCTGAGATTCAGCCCCTTGGGTTTTCTGGTCCATAACCATTTGGCAGCCTTTGCTGAGTTTGCTCAAACCCGAGCCCAAAGAATGACTGGAGCTCCACATGCACAGAAAGGTGGGGTGGGTTCCTGTGGACCCCACTCCTTTGCTTTGCTCAGACAGTGCTGCCTTCCCGCCAGCCCCAACAGCCAGCCCACTCCACCCACCCGCCAGGGCTGGCATGGGTGCTAAGCTTGCTCGTCAGGGAAGAAAAAGCCTCCCATTAGCAGGAGGCTGCGCTCACCACGTCCCTGGGACAAGAAGCATCTGTTGCTGCTCCCATTGTTCCAGCCGAGAGCACACTAATTGTCCTCTCCCAAGTTGGACTGCAATCTCTTGCCAGAGGGAAATTAGGGACCCTTTTCAGCAGGCACTGTCCTTCCCACAGCTGTCAGCTGAGCGGCCCCAGGAGGAGCAGGCCGATTTGGGGGTGGGAAGAGAAGCCTATCATGCATCCTGATCCACAGGGTGAAGGAAAGTTAGCGTAGCCCTGTGAGGGAGCCCAGAACCACCAGCAGCCACCACCCAGACAGTGCAGGCAGGCCAGCCCCGGCTTCTCCTCCCCATTCCAGATGATTTCATGGCCTAAGTGATGGCTCGAACTGCCGTGGTACCACTCAGGAGCTAACGTGCAACACTTTGGCATACAATAATAGTAGAATAAACACTTTGGCATACAATAATAGTAGAATAGCCTTGGCAGTCCAACTTAGCAGGGTTCAAATCTAGTTTTGCCACTCATCAGCTTTGACCTTGAACCAATCGCTGTTCTTCCATAGAGATCAGCCAAGAAGAATTTAGAAGCCAAGATATACCTATAAATATGAAATATCAGTATGCAGGAAGTGCTCATTAGGTGTGACTTATTAGTTGTAGTAACACTGGTGTTATTAAGCTCCAACATGTTAGTTGCATGACAGTAGTGGACACAGCCCATGAACAAGGGTTCTTCACAGAAAGAAAGTGAGAATAGAGACTAATATCATGGTGCCCATACAATGAAATAACTATTCTGTTATTCTCTGTGTTGCAGTTACTCTGCTGACTGTTAGGCATTGACCTGTTCTACTGTGAAGTCTCACAGAAGAGATATCCTAAAATGGAACTGGAAGCAAAAGTCAGAGGCTGAAGGACTTTGTTGGCAATGTAAGCTAAAAGCTACTGGAAAGCACAGGGTCTCAGTCTCCCAGGTGGCTTCCAGTCGATTGTTTCTGTACAGAACTCTCCCAGCGCCAGCAACACAAGACCAGACTGCAGGAAGAACATGGCCTGGCAATAAGTTCCAGTTCAACACTTCCATCTCCTCTCATCTTCCTTGTCTGTAGCACACAAGTAGTGTTTGCTGATGTACCTACCAGCATTATGATGCTACAGGAATGGGCAGAGCAAAGATCTATGAAAGTCTACAGAATCCAGGTAGACAATGATAGCTGTCATCATGTTTCTTGCCATAAAGATCCCAGCATCTCAAGTATTATCCAATTCTCCACCCTGAAGATTCCTGTCCTGAACTGATTGATCTTGCCCCGCTACTACAAATCTGGTCCTCAAATACTCCATAATCCAGTTGAAAGTTCAAATACCTCCCATGGTTAGAGCACATAGCCAAGAACTAATCATAACTACAAATGAACTAATGTGTATTCATGTAATTGCAGAGCATATCTGAAGCTTTGTAGAATCCATTTATGTTGCCTTGCCATTGGCCAGAGAGAAAAGGAGGCCCTGAGAGAAAAATTCAGACATATTTAGCAAATATTCCTTCAGCTCCTACCTTGTGCAAGGAACTATAGTAGGTGATGGTAGCAGAGTGAATAGCAAAACACAGTAACATACTTTCATGCACCATTGAGCTTCGAGTCGAGTAGGGAGAACAGATATCATTCAAAAACTCACACAAATAGATAATTACAGACAATAGCGAGTACTCTGGAAGTGAAGTGTGGGATGTTGTACAAGTACAGTCGGAGGCTAGAGGCAGATCTGAATCTATGGAGGGGTCAGGCTTCCCTAAGGAAGGAGCCTCGGGTATAAGGTCAGAGAAAAATTAATGGAGAGAGATGCAGCTAAATTCTAGAGTGAAGAGAATCCCATATAGGTAGTAGAGTCTGGCCAAAGTCCAGAGGTGACAAGGAACAAGGAATGTTTCTTTCAAGGAACCAAGTGCACCCAGGGCTGTGGTTTGGACATGGTTTGAGTGTCTCCCCTAAACCTCTTGTGATATATAGGCTTTGTCCCCAGTGTGGCACTGTGGAGAGAGTGGAACCTTTACAAGGTGATGCCTACTGCATTGATGTTAGAATACTAAGAATGTTGTCCTCAAAGGGATTAGGTATATCCTGAAGAGACCCTTATTACATCTTTTGAACGTCAGATGTTACAAAATAATCTCCTTTGCTTGGTCTCTTTCAATGCAGTCCTTTTCCTTTCTTCTGCTATGCCACATTGTAACTCAACTGATGGAGTCCTCCTACCTCTGAGCTGATGTTGCCTTCATCACCATGAATCTCTAAAGCCATAACCTAAGTAAACATGTTTTTAAATGTATAAGTACCAAGATCCAGGTATTTTATTATAGCATCAGCAAAAGGACTAATATAGCCAATGTGGTCAGAAATCAGAAACTTGAGAGTGAAAGAATCCATCAATAGACAAGTCATGATGGAAGATGATATCCTTCACGCTGATTATCTGAAAAATGGGATCTGTATCTAGGACTGGGATGCAGCACTTTAGTGGAATACACAGATAGGAGGTGCTGCAGTAGCATGCAATGTTGTTATGATTCCATCCAGTTACGTGGTGTGCCACAGAGTGACAGAGTGGGGTGCCCCAGGCTGCGAGGGGCTCCTGCCTGCTGGAATGGTCCCTGGTTGACATGATGGAGATTTGTCCAACCAGCTCATTTTTCTGCTTCTTATAGTTGAAGACTCATGTGATTCAGGTCACATCATCAGGCCACTCTGTGGTTACCTAGAGAGCCACCCTGTCCCCAGGAGACAGCATTCTGATAGAAGAGGGAGATCTCTTGCACAGGGGCAGAGACCAAGAGACAACAGGCAGTGGAGGACCTTGGGAGAGTCCTATGTGCTGACTCCATGGAGAAGAGCACTGGAGCCAGAAGTGGTGAACCTTTCCTGGGACTGATTGCAGCAGTTGAGGCTGTTTGTCTACTCGCATCTGATCCTCCTTTACCCCACATGGTTCAACCACAGTCTCACCTCCCATCTCTACCTGTTACATCTGTGCAGAAGCCTGTAGCAAACTCTCACCAGTGGAACCCAGGCAGGGATGGAGCTCCAACATCCAGGTCAGGCTAGAAGACATCCTGCAGCCCTTTCCACCTCTTTCTCTCTCCTATAGTAGAATGAGTAGGAGCCAAGCCCTGCAGAATACAGAAGGTAAACATGTGGAGTCTCAAAGTGGAGGAATCGGGGATCCCCAAGTCAGCACAGGAAGACAGTCACTCTTGAGAAACAAACATCCTTCCCTGACTATGAATGAGAAATAGACTCAGATTGTGACAAGGCCTTGAGATTAGACGTTATTTGTCACAAGCAAAAACTTTACTGTACCCCACTAGACACCTGACCCCAAGCTAATAAGCTACAGGTACAGTGATAAGTGATTCCTGTCAACCACATGACAATCCTAAAAAAGCAATTACTGTCTCCATTTTACATCTGGTTAATTTGAATCAGAGAAGTTGTACTTGGTAAAGGTCACACAACAAGTAATCATGTGGCAAGAATATTGTCTTGCTCTCTCTTTCCCCCAAGCCATTCTGCCCCTGGATGGCAGGGTAAGAAAGGTCCATGTGGGACAGGGGCCCAGACCTAGCTGATTCTGCACCAGCACTTGCATCTAAGTCTGGACACTGGTTTTATTGTTGTTCCTGCTCCAAGGAAAACTAGAGCCACCTTCCAAGGAAAGAAAACACAGGGAAGGACTCAGTCTTCCAGAGTTTCCCCCTGTGGGCTTCATGGACAGTGGCTTATATGTAATTAGCAACAAAAGGAGCTAAGTAAAGAAGGAAAAAACACCGTTTAACCAGTCAATTAAATTAGATAAAAATTATCTGCTCACATTTATGAAAAGATCTAATGCTGCCTCCTACAATAAAGGCTCTATATGGCTTACAAGATACAGTAAAATTAATTTTATATCGGGCTACCAGGTGCTGTTAGACTAGCATGTTTATATAAACAGTCCCAGAGCTTCAAACATGAGCTGTAAAGGCTGAGTCTCTGCTAGCGCCATGGTGAAGACAAGCACAGGTCCCCACCTTCTGCCTGAGGCACAGTCCCTGCCAGCTTTATGGCCTCCTCCCCTGTTGGTGCTTTGCCCTAAATGGTCCGCCCAACAATACCTGGTGAACTTAGGAACACAAATGGAATGATCTGTCTCTGTGCTTCTGCTCCATGACTGTGAAAAGGAATTGGAAGAGATTGCTCTGACCTGAAAAGCAGGTAAGGACCACTATGTATACAGCCAACCCTCTGGATCTATGGGCTCCATATCTTGGGGATTCCTCCAACAGCAGATTGAAAACACTTAAAAACATTAGTCACTAATCCTAGCATTTGGAAAACTGAAGCAAGAAGGAGATGAGTTCAAGGCCTGAACTTGTCTCAAAAAACCTTTATTTTTCCAGAAAGTTCTATAGAACAAAACTCACATTTGCCCTGCACCACCCTGAATGTCTATGAGTAAGGGAGGGTAGGAGTGATGGGCTTTAAGCCCACATTTCCAGCCCCTCAGTCTCTCTCCAGCACTCTCAGCTGGAGCATTGTTGATGACCCCCCAGTGTACGTGCTGGATAGTTGGGCCCATGCTGACTATGACTCTGAACATAGACAGACACATCCTTGTCGTCAGTCCCTAGTCAATGCTGTCCAACAACTGCATGTACAATCTGCTTCATGTTAGAAGTGAGAAGCAATCTAGAGATGATTAAGGTGTAGGAGAGTTACGTACAAATAGCAAACCATATTATATGCTTGAGTGCTCACAGATTTTAATATTTGAGAGGGTCTGGAATCCCTGCTCCAGGGATACTTAGCAAGGACATCACAGTCTCATGAAAGCTCACTGAAGAGAAGACAGAAATGAGCCATGTTGGCAGACTAAGAGGTCAGGATAGTGTGTAATGAGTTGGGTCACTACCAATCAAAGGTGCTGTAGATATTAAGATTTGGATCTAAAATGGGCTGCCAAAGCTCATGTGTTGGAAGGCAGCTGGATCATGGGGTCACTGTAGCCATCATAGGTTCATCCACTGGTGATTTCAGAGGCTGTGGATGTTGTTGGGAGGTGCGGTGTTGTCACTAGGGGTGACCTAGAAGGGTGTAGCTCTCTCACCTACCTCATCCTTTCTTCTCTGCCTTCTGGCTGCTGTAATATAAGCACTTTACTTGTCTAGGTCCTTCCATCATTCTTTTCCTACCTTGGATCCAACTGACCACAGGTTGAATCTCCTAAAAACTGTGGGCCATGATAAATCTCTCTTCTTTTAAAGTCTAAGTGTCAGGTATTGTGTCTCAGTGACAAGAATGTGTAGTTCACATGATATTTCCCATTCTGTTTACATCTAACTGGTCACGAAATGTCCCCATGGAGTCAGAGCAGAAGTTCAGGCAAACTTGAGGAGTGGATGTTGCTGTACTGTGTGTTACAAATTCCTCAGTGTCAGGAAGGCGGGGCCCAGCAGGAGATATTTGAGTCGCAGACACAGCCATCTTGAACAAATATAAATCTTTCTTGAATGAGTGAGTTCTTGCTCTCTCAGGAAAGAATCAGTTTTCTTGGCAGCATAACGCTATACGTTAAGCCTTCCTCTCAGGTCCTCTCTCTTCCAAGTGCCCCTCATGCCCTTCTGCTTTCTGATGCAAAATGAAGCCACACATAGCACCCAGCCAAGTGAAACATATACTTGGGCTGTTCTCTTGGACTCCCCAGCTTCCAGAACCAGAAGATGAAGTAAACCTCTACTGTTTGTCTATCACCCACCTCAGGGATTCAGAAATAGTAACTAAGACAGGTGACATCCTTGACAATGAGGGGACCTAAGAGAAAGCCAAGATACTAAGCCTTGTCCTTTCTCTGTCATTTCTGTATGTCCCCAAGAAGATTTTCCACATGGATGCAACCCATATCCAAAGGGTGGGCTTCCCCCAATGAGCTCGCAGGGCAGTAGAGAGTGAGCACGGATCTGGGTGGTGGGTGGCATATGTGCCTGCTGTGCCCACCAGCTTGTGAAAGGGACCTTAATCCATTGCTGCAGTTTCCTCACACCCCAGGCAGGACGTGGGCCAAGCAGACCTCCAACATTAAAACCAGCAAATGTGATCTGGGCCTTGATACCCCCACCCTTTCCCTCCCTCCAAGAGGATTCTGGTGCCAACACCATATGTTGAAAGGGCCCAAGTACAATCCTATTACCATTGCAGGAGGCATTAAATAATTACATTAATTTACCTAAATATGGAAAAAAATCTTTACAAATCAGGGACACTTGGCAGGTTTTCCGGCTGCACATTTTCTGCTTGGCAAGGCACACTGTCCTGTTGGGTTCCTACTGCTACTTGGAGCGTTTCCTTTAATTGTGGGGCACATGGCTTCTCTTGTTCTGTTTAATTTTCTCAAAGCTGGTTCCACATTCTGGCTGCAAACATATTATAGGGAAAAAATGCCCACAAAAAAGTATGGATTGTGCTTGAGTGTCCCCTAAGGGAAAGTGCATAAAAATAGTAATTTCTTGTATATGAACCTTCCACGAGGCGGTCTTTCACTAGATTGCTTTATAAAAAATAAAGTCTAAAGGAGCAGGAAGAAAAAAAGACATAGGCAAAAGTGAGAAGGAAATTAAACTGGAGAAGAAAAGAGAGAAAAGATGCTGTGATGCAGTAGGAGGTGAGCCATCTGAGGTCCGTGTGGATGTCAGTAATAAAAGTTGACTCTTCCTCAGTGGGCTTTTATTGGGAAAGCTCACCAAAGAAAGGCCTATGTTTTATACTTGCTATTAATAGTTTCTGGTCAGTATTTTCACAGTCAAGTTAGAAAATTGCCACCACTGTCCAGCCTGAGGGACAAGAAGAAGAAGGTATCAGAAGCCCAGAAGTTATAGGACAGAGCTCTCTGAAGGAGCTGCCAGCTGCAGGGAAAGAATAAGAGAACATAGACTTTTCCCACTCATGAAAAACAGCTATTATGGTCTCCTCCTTCTTTCTCTCTCTGTCTGCTTTATATGTTATGGGTCAGAATTGTGTCCCTGATGTGAAAAATCTTAACTGCCTCCTGGCAGCTTTTAGAATAAAGCTTTATTCAGAAACGGGGTAATTGCAGAGGTAGCTAGTGAAGATAAATGGAACAGGGAAGGCTCTTTGTCTGCTATGCAGATGGATTTATAACTGCATGGAAGACAGAGAGACAGGCATGCATGTAAGAAAAAGACAGCTATGTTAGGACAGAAGCAAGAACTGGAGTGATGTATCTTCAAGCCAAGGACTGTTGGCCAACAACCAGAGCTAGGAGTATGGGAGAATCAAGACAAAATTGCCCAACAGGTTTCAGAGGGAGTGTGGCCTTGCCATTCCCTTGACCTTGGACTTCTACTCTACAGTGCTTTCAGAGATAAATCTCTCATTTTAAGCCACTCGGTTGTGGTACTGTGTCTTGGCCTCCCTCAAAAACTCACTCAGTTTCCCACTGGCTAAACAAACTCAGAAGCCAGGGGAAAAAAGAAGCTGAAGTCATTTGTGCAAAGCAGAAACAGCATTTTTACTGAATGTGAAATAGTGAAGGAATATCTGGGAGACAAGCATGTAAGAATAGACGGACAGCAGGACATGAGGCCACAGACACAATAGAGATCTTTTTTATTTATTTATTTTTTCGAGATAGGCTCTTGCTTTGTAGTTCAGGCTAGTCCTGAGCTCACCAGGTGAGCCTCACACTCACAGCAATCCTCCTGCTTCTGCCTTCCAAGTGCTAGGATTATAGATGTGAGTCGCCACACCTGGCATTGTTGTATGTGATTACCAAAGATCGAACTTGGGACCTTGGGCTTGCAAGGCAGACACTGGAACCACTGAGCTGAATCCCCAGCTCACAATAATGATCTTTTTGACTTACCAGATCTGATTTCTGATTGCTCTTTCCCAGATTATAGGAAAAAAGAAACTTGTCTGCTTTCTCCTGTACATAAGCAGGAGTCAAGCACAGAGGGCTCAGGAACCTGAGGGAAAAACCAGGCCACATACTGTAAGTTCTTGTTCCAGCAATGCTGGCAGTCTCTATCATCGAAACTCACAATTCTTTTTTTAAAATTTTAACATGTTTTTATTCAAATCTTTATTGGTGCATTATATATACACACAATTCTTGGTCCAATAAATCCCCTCTTGGACTTGAGCTACTGTCTCCAAACACCAAAATGCACAGAATAGTAATATGTTTTACTTAGTTTCATGGCAGTGATAAGCTTAGGGATCTACACCATAGTCCTTCTGGTCAGTCGCACTGTGAGAAAAAGAAAAGGGCTCTCCAGAAAGGAAATCTCATATCTCATCCATATAAAAGAAAACTTTATGAACCAAACATGCTTAACAACATCCTACACGCCCAACAAAAATATATTAGTCAACTGGATTTTCTCCATCCATACAATGAAATGCTATATAGGAAAAAGTTATGACATGAAATGATAGTTTCCAAATGTCTTCTACAGGGGCCCAAGAATGTCTCCAAAGCTTTCAGAGACAGAGAGCTGTGAGTGAGTACACTGAGCCACTCGTATCAGCCAGAGCTAGTAGATATAGCCAGAGCACTTTTATTCTGACCTGGTTTCATCTAGGTGTCAGGAATAGTTCACCTCTCATCACTGATGGGTCTCCTTAGGGAGGAACACAGTTTGATAAATTTAGAAGATGATCTAAGAGTGACTGGCTAACAGAAGACTCAGTTCATGTAAACTGAACCATGTGGATATAAGTGGCCAAGTGCAGAGAAGAAAGAACTTGAACTGGCTAAAGACAAGGCTGGCCCCATTGTGCTACCAGCAGGAAACATGCACACACAGGGCTCCTCAGCCTGTAGTTTCTTTGTCCTCAAAGGCTGAAGACACTGTAATTTTCATGTGCACGCCAAGACTGTGCCAAAACCTACATGATAGCAGAAAGCAATTTCCAGAGGTAGCTGCACTCATCTAGTCTGCATAACTTCCATTTCCCCTTCATATTTTCAGATTTTTTCCTAGTCCTGAGCATGGTATACAGCTAGAAATAGACTCTAAGGTGAGTAAGTACTGGACTATAGGTAGACTGTGACAAACTCAGGACTTCACTTGATCATCCAAACAGCTTTATTAGGTACATTTCATACTGTTCCTCATGTTATACAGGAGGAAATTAGAGCTCAGAAGGGGTAAGCAATTCACCTGAGGTTACACAGTATATGTCAGGACCAGAATTTGAAATCATGACAAAATTTTATCTCAATGGCTGAGTTACAGACCCAAAGATAGCCATGGACATCTTTTCAGATGTCAAATTTCATAAGTTTAAGGACTTAAATGGCTATTGGTATTATGTATATACATATATGCATGTATACATATATATCTAGACAAAGGGAATAAATAGTTTGTAATTTTAGGAAGTGGTAAGTGGCACGTAGTCTACAGCATTGACTTGCTCATTCCTCATAAAAACAAACTCAGAGGACATGACACAGTCAAGGTCACAGTTGATATCCCATCCCCCAGGAAAGCCCAAGATGGTAAAGTGAAGATCAGCTGCCTTTTATGTCACAATTTTGACTTCTGGCACCACCCCTGGATGTACTTGCTTTACTTCCTAAGGTTCTGAAGACGGGGATAAAAAACAGAATTGCCTTTGCACTTCTACTCTGTCTAATGAACCCACCCAATTTGCCAGATGTACAAAATTGAAACAAATCTGACACACAATCAGTTAATCCTTCATCTTCTTGGTAGCAGCTTCGGGAACAGCAGGAGGACAGCTCCCCAGCCTGCAGTGGTGTCACAGACCACGGCGGAAGCATATTGTCATCATATTAATTTTCCAACGTTCATACCCCAACACAAAATCCTGAGAGAGTGAGTGTCAAATACACTTAATAATTGCATAATTATGACATCTGTTACTCTCCAGCACCTCTTAGTGGAAAATTAACTGAAGAAATAGCAGGTTCAAAGATGTGTTAACACTCTGATAGCAGATTTAATTGAAATATGACGAGGGAGGATAATGGAGATTAAATTAAGCTCTCAGATAATCATCTGACACAAAGATAATTGAGCCAGCCTCTGCCACGTTGATGAACGCTTCGGAGATGCTGTGGAGGGTGGCATTTGGAGTATCTTATCCTTCAGGCAAAATGGAATTCTTCTCCCCCTCCCTTTTCCTCTCCCTCCCTTGTCATTCAACATTTGTATCCTACAAATCAATAATGTGAACAGCAGCATAATTGGAAATAAAAGATGACTTGAAATCCACAGGAAATTTGACTAAGGCACATGGAGGAAACATGTGTGGGTTTGCAGAGGATGTGCCCTCACCCTGCACTCTCACCTAGCACTTTCCTTCTCAGCACGGAAGACTTTACCTGTATGAGATGGGTAGATGACTCCTATGAACACCAAGAATGGGGGACGCCTCTCCTCTCTCTTCCAACTATCATTTTGTACTTCATCCTCTCAAAGGAAGTTGTCTCTGTCTGAAGAGCACGGCATGGAGTAACCCAGAAGCACCTTCTCTTGGTTGTTAGTGTCTGCCAAACTGGGGAGGGGGTGGCCTGTGAGGAATGGTTGAAGGCAGGAAGCAGAAAACAGTTCCAGTACTGTCCTTGCAAGTGTCACCAGCCAACAGTCCTGGAGAGGACTGTTTCTTTCCCTGTCTCTCTTCCTCTGACTTGCCGGCCCAAAGGCTGTGAGAGGTGAGCCAATAGGAGAACCCTGTGGGTCAGTCTTTTCCTCTCACACTCCACCAGCCACCCACCTACCGAGAATTTCAGTTTGGATCTTGGACCAATGGGAGTGATCGACTTTACCAATGGGGTCACATCCCCTTTACCTTTCCTCTTAAACAGCTCCTGGAATTTTTCCTCTTACACTTCTCCTCCTGGGGATCTGTGGAGTTCCCCAAGTGTCTTCTCCAACTTCTGGATATCGGCAGTATATTTCATCTTATCATACCCTCAGCTAATCTACAATGATGGAGTTTGCCTTCTCTATCCCTTGACTTCTGTCCCATACTGTGAATTTATTGAAGCATAAAAGAAGAGGGCATCCCAAGAGAAGTGGACTTACATAATTGTTTTCATCGTCCTCCTGTAAACCAGGTAATAGTGCACCAGAAATTTCTTTCAAACAGAAGATTCTTGACCCTCCTCTGACCTTTGTTTTTATCTGAAGATAGGATTGTGGGGCCTATAAATCATCTGAAAACACTCCCCTCCACCTAGCCCTATGTTGGTATTGACATTGGACCTCTGTGAAGAAGGGACTTTGCTTAGAGAAAATACTTGAAACCTGGATGAAATCACAATAGTTAATTTGTTTTTCTTCTACGCTTTTAAAAATTTCTATGGCTCCTGTGAGGAGCTGATTATTTTTTTAAATTGTGTATCATTTTATCTGCTCAGGCAAACCACAAATCAATAATATGTTTTGCTAAGTATATAAATCCCTTTTACATATTTCACAATGGTATCTAATTAAAATGTCAAGGTAATAGCTCGTGTGGCTGGAGTGGACAGTACCTCACTCCCTCCCTCAGCCTTTCAAAGTAACATTTAAGATATGTCCTATAATTAGGAACAATTATAAATTCCAATTACAAAGAAACCCATACAGTTTGGAAGATATTTTCTTTGATGCTTCTTGCTTTAATTTATGTGTTTGGTGCATCAAATTGTCTCTCTTTCCTCAGATATGTGTCTAAACAGAAAACAATTTCCAAAACTGCAACGAGAAAAACAGGCCAACTCTGCAAAAGAGTAGAAAAGTTCATTAAAAAGGGTTATTGCATCTATAACTTCTTGGAGTTGGTGTTCATTGATTAGAGATTACACATCATCCTCTGTACTACCCAGATTGGGATTTTTAATTAGGATGTCATTATTACACAGATATACTGAATGCCAAATTGATTTCTGAGCCCTTTTGAAATAATAGCATTGCTTCTGCAAAATGAAAATCATAATAGATTATTGACTTCGTCAGGAGTTTTGATCCAAGGGCACCTCCCTAATGTCAACATTTTCAATATTTTTAGCTTCATGCAAAGAGACACTCACAATTAGGCTTATATTAAAAGTTTGCCCATATTGATTTTGTGTTATTAATGCCCATGGCATCACATTGATTACCCT
Organism: Petromus typicus; assembly: GCA_004026965.1. Classification (NCBI taxonomy): domain Eukaryota; kingdom Metazoa; phylum Chordata; class Mammalia; order Rodentia; family Petromuridae; genus Petromus; species Petromus typicus. The sequence goes on along the minus strand of PVIR01006744.1, from coordinate 22,389 downwards.
TGAATTATAACAGCGCGACATTGCTTGTTACTGAATTGTTTACATACCATTTTAGCCTTTGTTTTTTGCTTTGGTTTAATTTGAAAAGTGTTCATATTCATGATGAGTAACAGACTTTAAGTCATTAAATCAGAAGATTTCCAAATTTATTAATTCATATGTTCCATTTCACTAGACTTTTTCACTGTTTTAAAAGAGTTAACCAACATTCTCTTTTATTGTGAATTCAGGTCCAAACAACTCAAGATGTATTTATTTCCTAATAATTTATTGAGCACTTTTTAAAAGTAGGCATAAATCAACAGAAAAAATTCTATTTATTTTTTAATACCTACAGTTACTTCTTAGTAGAATTCTGTGTCTTCTGGGCTTTGCAGACCTTCTTAAGCTTAGAATCAGTTTAGGCTCACCACCTTCCTTTCCTGTTCTGCATAGATGTTCACATTTTTTTTAATAAAACACAAAAGTCCAATTTCACAAAGATAGGAAGTCACCAAAACAAATATAGCATGAGCTAATATTAAAACCATGGACTACAAGCAGGTTGTTCACACAGAATCCAACAAATGTTAGAGTCTTTCCCAAAATTAAAAGTAAACAACATTGATGTGAACTCATCACATCACCCGGGTATCTTTGAAGACCGTCCATGAATCACAGCCCTTGACATGTTTTGCGATGTCAAGCAATATATCTTGTCCATTTCTACATATTCAACACTAGCAGAGTAACTAATGAACTCAGTACACAATGTTTAAGGGATAGTTCTTCTTGTCACCACTTTTCTTATATAGATCAGTTTAATTTAAAATATGACAGTTAGATAGCATAAATTCAGGGTACATATGTAGTACAGCCAATTCAAGATGATGAATTCTTCTCACACATTTTAGGGTCTTAAGTAGAGGAATTTAGTGAAGGTTCCTCTCTATATGAGACACTTCACAAATATTTCTAAGTGAAGAAAGGTCACATTTGTAAGTAGCCTAGGAAAATGCCTAGGGTTCCATGAATTTTTCCTTCCCTACTCTGTTAGAGGAATACATAGAAGTGGAGGCTTGGATCAGAAATTCTTATACCACTGGCTCTTATCCAGATGTGGATGGAGGTTCACACATCCATGGCTTTCTCACCACCCTTAATAATGGCCTTTCCCTGTCTATGTCCATTAGTATCCTGCTTCTAAGTGAATAAGAAGAGCTATATTTCACACAATAATTAAAAAATAATCTCCTGTGGTGTGTATGTGAATGTGATATCACTGCTCCCTAAAAAAGAATGAAATTCAGATCCAGCTATTTCATGGTACTAAGTGAATAAAGCCAGATATAAAAGGTCATGTGCATGACACTACTGAGAGGATTATGTCTAGAATAAGCAAGTTCAATGGAAACAAAGTAGAGTAGAGGTGACCAGGGGCTGAAGTGAAACTGGATTGGTAGCTCTTGCTTCAGAAATGCAGAGATCCTGTTTGAGAGGATGAAAAATGAACTGGTGATTGAGATTAATTACCTAAGAGCTTCTTCAGGTTTCTGTGGTTGAGGTTCCCATATGATGTTCCTAGCTTCCCAAGACTAAGCGAAGCCCCAGCTGACCTCCCATCTCCAACTGGCCAAATGATAGCCTCTGCTGTTATGAGGTGTCAAGAAGACCCTTGCTGAATGCCAGCCTTCAGAACCAGGGGCCAAATAAAGTGTAAACTGCCAGATCTGTGGCCTTCAGTTATAGCAACAGAAAGCAGACTAAATATGTACTTGATTGAAAGTTAAGATAATTGGTATGTATAAATGACAACTGTGCACTTAGAATGCTGAAAATTGTCAATTTCTCATTACATTTACCCCACACAGATACAAGTCTACTCTGGAGAAGATTTCTTTGAAAGGATGACTCCAGTAAATTCAAGAGGATTGGGTCAAATTCTGGAAAAATAGATTGGAATGTAAAGATTTTCAGCTTTATAGACCAGCCAGTCTCTGTTGTAACTATTCAACTCTTCCCCTGAATCACAAAACTACAGAAATTACAAAAAGTATAGAGAATATGCAAATGAATGAGCATGAGTGGCTTCTCAACAAATCTTTCTTTATAGACACTGAATTTAATATTTATATAATTCTCACATAACATAGAGTATTTTGCTTCTTTTGATTTTTTTTGTTCGTTTGTTTGTTTGTTTGTTTTTTGTTTTTTGAGACAGGGTCTCGCTTTGTGGTTCAGGCTGGCCCTGAGCTCAGCCTCCAACTCACATCACAGCAATCCTCCTGCCTCTGCCTCCCGAGTGCTGGGATTACAGGCGTGAGCCACCACTCCCGGCACTGTGGTATGTGGTACTGATTGTTGCTGGGCATGAGTCTCCATACCCAGTATTGTATGTGGTTACTGGGGAATCGAACCAGGGCCCTTGCGCTTGCAAGACAGGCGCTGGAACCACTGAGTTAACTCCCCAGCCCCTCTTTTGATCTTTTAAGCCTATTAAAAATGTCAAAACTATTATTAGTTCAGAGAAATAGCTCAAATTTGACCTCTATGTCATAGTTTACTCTCCCAAATCAGTGATGAGATAATACCTGGGGAATAGTCCCCAGTATCAGAGACAGTCTAGTGGGCAGAAGGTAGGAGTCAGTGGCTCAGGAGGCAGGGACATTCTGTGATTGAGGAAACTTAGAGAGGAGTCTCTTTTCTCCTTCTAAAGACTTCATCTCTGGACCAACATGGGCCCACGGGGCTAGACTCATGCCTGATCAATCCAGGCTGGGAGAAAATCCATGATTCACTATAGGATATTAAGAATGTCTTTTAACATCTCTTATGGGATCATTTTTACTGAAACAGACACTTCAAGTAAAGTGAAAAACATAAGGAAAAAATACGACAAACCTTATATGTATAAGGCAGTATAGTGGGTCAAGGGAGGACAGAGGATAAGGGAAAAATGAGAATCAAGATATATCATGTACAGGTATGAATTCTCAATGGAATGTGAGCATAATGTATACTTAAAATGTACCAATAAACTCAATTAAAAAGTATAACAAAAGGAAACATTGTGTATATACATGGCAGGGGGATGCAGAGTGGGGGGAAAAGGGAAAAAATGAGAATCAAGCCATGTCATATTCTGGTACAAACTCTTAATGTTGAATGCGATTATGATGTGTATTCATAATGTACCAATTTTTTTTTAAGTGATTATGTTGAAATTCAGGAAGGGCAACTTTTGGGAAGGGCAATTTCTAATGCAAATATAAAATAAAAGGATAACTTCAAAAATCAGAAAAGGAAGACATTCTGAATAGGATATTTAGAGGTAAAGGAAAAATGGGCTTCACAAAGCTCCTAAAATAGTATGTTTCAAGCAGCTACCTTATGAATCTCTATCTAGATTTGTTGAGTGAATAGAATTTAATTCAACAAGTTTTGCTAGAAATCTACAGTGAGTACAGCGATAAGACCCAAATTCTTGAAAAATGAATATTTTGAGGTGATTTTGGGGAGGAGATGTTGGTTTTGTTTCTAATTTTGAAAGAGGGGTTTTTAGGAGAAAGTTAGTAGTCATTTATACATACCAATTACCTTAACTTTCAATCAAGGGGGACTTAGTTCTATTATGGCTACTCTTATAATCCAGAGACTTGTACAGCAGCTTCTGATATTTAGAAATAGAGTATCTTAGTTACATTTCTCATTAGTCCAACAAAACACTTGACATTCAAAAATTAAATAAGGAAATATTTGTTTTGACTCACAGCATGTAAAGGTCTCAGTTCACAGTTGGCTGGCTCCAAGGCAGGGTGACATGGAAGAAGAGATAGTCCATGGCAGGCAGAAATAGTGAAGTATCCAGGCAGTAAGCAGAAGCCACAGCAGCAATCTTCCCTCTACCCATTATAGTCAATCTAGGCTGCCTGCCCTTAGGGTGGGAAGCACTCACACCCAAGGTAGACCTTCCCCTTATCCATACCCAGAGCTATGCCAAACCAATGAGTGGACTAATTTAGTAAACACACACCTTTGATCCCAAGCATCACATTATCTAATCCAAGTATCTCTGAAAATTCCCACCTATTCCCCCAAGAGGGTTCGGAGGACATGTAAACATGAGCCATAACATGGAGTGTCTTCTTAGTGACACCAACACCACCCTCTGGTCAGTGGATGATGGTAGGGTAGGGAGCAATCTCTAGGTGCACGTATCTGAAGCTCTACTTCAATGGCTCAGAACCCTAGTGGCTGTTGAAGGACAGAGCACCACAAGTTTCCAGCCTGGGTTGTTTTAATGTACTCTGGCTCCTTCTTCTCCTTCTAATTCTTAACAAGTCTTTCTTTAATTCTCAGATTTCTCCTATTTTTGTATCATAAGTTTCCATGTCAGCTCACAGTGCCATTTTGTCAACATAGTGAACAATAATAGTTTGCAACTGTCTCTAAATAATTTAAATATTTGGTTTCAATGAAGATGGCTACAGCCCACATGTCTAACTAAGCTCAGAAAGAGTTTCCTTTATTAGTTCTAACTTTATTTCTCATAAAATAGGAGGCCATTTGAGTAAAATGATAGTTGGAAAAAATTTTTAAACAGAACCAGCAAATAAACATGGTCTTTATGAGATGTAACTTAATCCCCAGTTGATGTCATGTTTCATGTTTCAACTGCCACAAATGGCCTGACATCTATATATCAGGCAGATTTATGGAGACTTTGGGGTAAGTTAAGAGGATCCTTAAATAAGGATAGAATGCTGGTCTGGGGGTAATTTGGAGCTTCTGTTATCCATAGATGTAAATGTGCACATTTGGATAAATTATAGGAATGTGCCTTTTCACATAATCTCTTTTTTATGTCTCCATATCTGGGAGGTGAGCTCCAAAGGTGGGGAAGAGAGAGAGACAGAGACAGAGACAGAGAGACAGAGACAGACAGAAGGACAGAGACACAGAGAGAGACAGGGAGAGAGAGAGAAGGAGAGATAGAAACAGAGACACAAAAACAAAGACAGAAACAGAGAGAAAATGGATTTAAATGGTCCCTAACTGGCCATTGGTTTCTTTGGCAGTTCTAGAGAGAAAAGGAAAGGTTTTATGTTGCCAAACTCAGAATTATAAGCCACGACAGACTCTCTCTGTGTCCATGTGTCTTATGTTGCAAATATACTTCTGCTGGCTATAGAAGGTATCAGGACACTGTACCCTGCCTTTCAAAAAATTTCTGTCTGATCTTCTCTACATTAGAAATTACTCCAGAAGGAAGAGTTTTCCAAATGTAAACCTCTTTCCATATAATTCAGTTTGGGAGACAATTCATTCCAAAAAATTAAATAGTCCTAGACAAAGGTGATTCAATGAGTTTTATTATACATTGCCTATGGATATGTATTCAAGTTTGTCTTCACACTACTTGGTCCAAACTCACTAATAAGTCAGAGTAAGTTACAAAGCTGATACAGTAACCCTAAATTTCTGAAGTTTAATGCAATCAAAATTTTTCAGTGGCTTAAACTGTAGTCCTATTGAATCCTCAGAAAGTGAACTTCTTCATGATGATTCAGATACCTAATGTTTGTATGACTGGTGGATTTGTCACCTGCTAGGACGTGGAATGTGCTATATTCTACAGCAGCCTGAGAAATGAGGAGTGGAAAAAGCAGCTAGAACTTCTGGAAGATTTTGTGGATCACTGTCCAGTCTCAATTATGTAGTTCTAGTGCACTGCAAAGCATACTGGGAAATGTGTTTACCTGTGACCCCTCAAAAGTCAGCTGATTCTTCACCTCCATCTTGATGCAAAATCCGCAGGGCTACACTACTGAATAGCTTCTGGGGTTTCCTCAGAAGCAAAAGGACTTGAAATAAGGAAAGGAGGTTTTTGTCTATTTGCATTTCATTGTTGAAAATAGATTTAATTTCATTCAGTCTTCATAGCAGTCCTCTAAGGAAGCAAGTTTTATAGTCTTTCCTTTTAAGTAGGAGCAGAAAAATTTTGTGACCTAGGTCACAAAACAAATTTTAAGTGAGAGAATTTGAATCAGAACCACCCTTATTCTAGTGTTAGGTTCCCAGGGTTGTTTTTTTGTTTTTTAACTACTGTACTTAAATTATAGAGGTGTTTATGCAAGTTGGGGTTGGGAAGGGTGGGTTATCACATCAAGAGAGATAAGGACTAGTTGGAGTTAGAAGACTACATGTGCTTCTCTCTAGGGTTGGTGAAGCCTTATGCATATGATATTTGAAATTAATTCAGTTATCTACATTAAGACGATATGCTAGTCCAATCCAGCATTCAAAACTGTGTAATCTTTGTTTTTCCTTTTTCTTTTCATGAAATTAAAACCTAACTTACCACCTTATGTTAATGTAAAATTACTCATGGTTATGACAATAGCCAAAATAACAGGATGAAAATCTCGCCTGTGCCCCACAAGTGGAAACCAGCTCAGAACGATTGGAAACTGGCTGAAAGAATACTAGAATATTTGAGAGGATTCAGGTTAAGATCTCTGTACATGTTGATCCCTACCATTGCAGCAACACTATCAAAGTATTTTCATCCTTCATGCCAAAGAAAGAGGAGAGCTCAAACACACTTGCTCCAGATATGCAGCTCCAAAGAAGTGTTACAAAGCTTCCTAATCACGACTTCAAATAGGTTTGTGGAAACGTTTCATTAATTCTTACAAAGAAATTCTTTTTTCTTAATTTTTTCATTAGCTTCAGACATTTACTTGCAAATACACTTGTTCAGTGAATACAATGACAGAAATTAATAATTCATAGCTTTTGTCAGGGAAAATTTTTTTAAAAGGACAGTTGTTCAATCAAATACAACTTTAAATGCACAATCTTTATTTAAATAAGATGTAAAAAATAAATAATTGGGATGGTTATTGTACTTGTGAGAAGCCTCCACTTTTCCAAATTATATCCATGCTTTACCCAGTGACATGAAATCTTGGGCTGCTTAGAACACATCATGAAAATAACCAGTTCAGATCCAATGATCCAAAAGGAGAGAAACGACACAACCTCCGTATTTATGGCTCCACCTGGATTTTCTGGGGCCTTTTCTAGTGGCAAAGAACCCTAGTAGGATAAAGCTGAAGGAGACACAAATAAATCATGCCTTCCTGATGACTTTTTCTCTGACAATCAAGAAAATTCCTTGACCTGTGATAGTGGCCCTGTCATCACATGAGGTCCTGCCAAGCAGTGACTTAGTACCTGAGCTACAACAGCCAGACCAACCTTTCATGCTATCTAATTGCTTATCTGAAATTCTACCATGAGATCACTTGTTTCAGAGGGTGAAGTATTTTTTTAAATCATGTTTCTCATATTAAAATCAAAGTATGTATTTCTAGAAGCCAACTTGGGTGGAAAGAGGAGGAAGGAAATAAAGTGAAGCTGGCCAGAAATAGAATGAGAAGGACAATGGCAGGGAGTACTCCAATTAGCTCTACAGACGGTGGACAAAGTGATTATTACAGCCCTCTCCCCACCTGTTTCAACCTGTGAGTAGTAAGAGGCAACCTGCAAAATCCACTCTCCCTCTCAGTTGCTCCAGTTTAAAAGATAACAGTGGAGCCTATGTTAAAAGCAAAGACAAGTAAACCCCAAGAAATTCCCTCATTAACAGAATCATCCTTGGGAAGGGCAGTGAACATAATGGTTAAGAAATCATATGTCTCCAGGTCTGGATCTTGATTCAATCAGTTATAAGTTATGTGCTTTGGAAAAACCATTACTAAGGTCCCAGAATCCTACTTTCTTTATTTGGAAAATAGGGATGTATCAAGACAGTTGTGCTGGGAAAAATTACCCTAAACTCAAAGGTTGAAAGGACCAGTGATTTATTTTCATGCCTCCCAGGACTGACTGTGGGAGCTAACTTCTCAGTGAAGCCTGAGGGTGGGAAGGGTGACACATCTCTCAATCTTCTAGGTCCAGCTGAAGGCTAAATCTCCCAGAGTGAGGGAAGAGATGAAAAGGCAGGAAGATACACATGCAGCCTCTCAAGGCTTGGCTGTGTCCATATACAGCTGTATATCACGGGCCAAAGCAAAACCATGACCAAATCCAAAGTCAAGGATAAGTAAGGAACTTTGGCTTAACCGAATTTGTGGCAAGAGTGTGGATAAAGTGAGGTGGGAAGAATTAGGCCTCAGAATGCAATTTATAGCAAAGGATAATAGAAAGTACTTTCTCCTTCCACTGTTGTAAAAAGTATACATAAAATACTTAGAGCTAGCCATGCCCTTTCAGAATAACAGAGCACCTAGAAGTGGGGCTGCTGTGTTCCTCCACTCAAGGGAGTAATAATGATGGTTTGGGGGCAAAGAATTCCCCTCTTTGATTTGAGCCACTGTTAAAGGAGGTGTCTCCTGGAGGTGAGGAAATGTGTGGTCTTCCTGGATTGATCAATTTCCTGCTTCCAAGTACAGTATTGACCCTCATCTCACACACCAAAAGAAACAAATGGATTTGATTAGCAAATACTTTCATCTACATCCTAATTGAAGTCTCTGGGACTTCCTCGTTTTGGAAAATCCCATTTTAATGCACAACACATCAGGTAGCCAAAAGAATTTCCTTTTCCATCAGCTGCCCTGCTGCTCCCCAAAACAGGGAGTTTCTCCACAATATTTTCCTCGGCCCCATCAAGCTGACCCTAAATCAACACATTCATGCTCTGGGCTAGAAGATTCTGCTGCTGTTTTTGATTTTTACCATGAATCATTCAATCCCAGTGCACTTAAAGCAGGGGTACAGAACAGCCCCTGACAGAACAGCCCCTGCTGGTGCCCAGGTCCGGATGTCCTCCCATTATGAAGCTATCTACTCCTTGCCAGGAACCTTGAGATGTGAAGCCCAGTTCTCACTGGTAGAAGGAGCTGAAGTGAGGAGACTACTATTTGGCCATCTGAAAAGCCTGACCAGTTGGCATACCGTTGTCTCCAAATGAGCCAGCAGGAAACGTTGTTTCCTAAAACTTGGTTTTAAAGCACTTAGAACAGGAAACCATTTCCCATGCATGTTAGATCTCTCTAATGACTGACTAACTAGAAACAGGCTATCTTAATACTGTGCCTCAAGCCATTACAAATGGCTTTCTTTCCAGACTTCATTAGAATATTTACTGCGATTTGGATAGAAGACTTTTGACACTGCAGTCATAAAATTTACAGGGGACCTTTTTTTTTTTTTCTTTTCAGTCTGAGAAGGGACTTGGAAGAAGTAGGAAAAGCCCATAGCTCCCCCAACTACCAATCTCATTCATTAGTGGTCTTGGTGTCTCATGACCTCTAGTTAAGAAAATAAACATCCCTGTGGTAGTCCAATAAATTGGCTTCAGAAAAAAACAACTACATCTCTTTTTTTCATCTACCCCTGACTCCTTCACATATATGTAGCAAGAAAGAGAAATTTTACAAAGTCTTTCTTACATGTCATGTTTCAGAATCTTCATAATCATCTTGCAAATGAAAACAATCATATCCCCATTTCACCTTCAAGAAAACTGAGGTTGAGGATTTCCAAAAGCCACACAGCACATAGCAGAGGCTGGGACTGGAATCAAAGTGCAGTTGTGGCACAGCTTCATCCTCACGTCACTCCTCATCGAGCATACACACACCCAGTCTACACAGGCAACAGCTACTCTAGGGAAAAGGAAGTTGGACTCACTTTCCCTGATTTTGAAAGGCGTCTTTCTAGTCCCATTATACAAGTGATTGACCAGAACTCCATCAAAACTGATGCTGATTCTTCCATCAGGAAAATGTCACTGCAGGACAATGAAGTTGCACTGTTTGCAATACCATATTATTCAGTTGCTCTTGTAATGACTTAGGGGCAATAACTGCCAGGAAGAAAATATAGCAGAGTAGAGGGATAGAGAGTTATATTTATAAGAAGGGCCTTGGAAGAGACACTGACTTTACTGACTGGCCAGGGATAGATTCTGATGAGGGGACATCTCAGGAGAGAATTGAATGAAGTGAGGAAAGGAAACCCATGAAACTCTGTGTGGGAGCATTCTAACTAAAGGGGCAGATTACCATCTGCATGGTATGTCTGAAATGCCAGTGGTCCCCAGGACTCTGAGGACTTATCTATGAGCTAAGTCTCTATTCTCTCTCTGTGTTGTGTTAGCCCAGTGGAAATCCACAGAGCTTGATCAGACTATTTGTGCTGGGTCAGAACGTTTCCATGAAGTTTCAATGTAGTGCAACACCTCTGGCTTTTATCATGGGGTGTACCAGAATGCTCCTCCACTCTCAGCTCTGTGGAATACACAGTGTCCTATGATGCCTGACGGAGTTGAAGCCAAGAAATTAATGATCATCCCTAAACAGCATGCTCTCTCTTAGCAAGTAATAAAAAGCACGTGACCTATCATGTTTCACCCTTTTTGCCCTGATTCCTAGGAAGCTCGATGTTAAATTTAATATTCAATTAAAACAACAAAGTTAGCCTTCAAGGCTTTTGAGTATTTTTAATGCTTAATTGTATATCTGCTTTTCATTGCAAGCAGCCTCTAGTCCTTTTAGGCTGGTGTATAAATAACACATGTACATAAAATCATGTATGACAAGCATAAAAGAAGGCTAATCTGCCTAAAAATAAATAACATTTATAGTTAGCTCATTGGATGTCTCAGATAAGCCATTGTTTACTATTCCATTTACATACAGACCAATCAGGTGATCAGATTGGATCAGAAAAGGAGGAAGAAATATTGCTGTTGACATATATGTTAATGTCTTCTGTGAAAGAACTGTGTTGCTTGGTGTCCATCACCCTATGCTTCTCTGTTCACCTGAACCCCGAGCCTGGCCGTGCAACCTGCTTTAGCTCCTCAGACTTGACTAAATACGCTGAAAGCAGAAACGGGCAATGGATTCCTTTATTACCCTCTTGGAAGGCTATTGTCACCTTGTAAGACAGGCAGGTCCAGCCCCCTTGAAGCCCCCAAGACGAGAGAGAAGTGAACCACTACAGCTAATCTTCAAATTAGATGCAGGGAGCCCATGAGAAATGAGACAAGACTCATCTAACCAACACACAAGACCCCTGGAATTGACTAGTCCTTATTTTGTTAAGCTTCTACATTATAATATTGGCTTGTTACACAGAAGTAGGCAACTGATACAGCTGTACTAAATTTATTTTAGAGTTCTAAAATAAATTTAGTAGAGCCAAAATTCTACAGAATTATATGATCTGGGTCTATTATGTATTTGGTTCATGGCTTAGAATATCCAAACTTCTTGAAGAACTTATTTTTCCAGGAATTAAAACATACATACCAACAAGAACTTATATTTTCCTGACCCACACGCTGCATTGATAAAACCTGTAATTGCTCTCCTCAAAGAATGTGTTCAATAAATCCTTAGTAAGGCTAAAATAACATAGACAATCTGGGATTGGCACAATAGATAAGAGTTACAAAAAATAAGGTAGTTTCAAAATAGATACCAATAAATCCTAACATGCAGTACACAATAGAAGGGGTAACCCGTACCAAAGACATACTAAATAAATATATAAAATTATTTTCCAATGTATGATACTAGAAAAATAAGCTCCTAAAGGAGAAAAACTCAAATTACCAAATACTTGCTTTTGTACTAAGTATATACAGACTAGAATATTCATAATCAGTGATATTATTTGTATACTTATTTTTGTAAGTATTAATACATTTTCATATCTGGTTATTGAATTGTTAGCTTGAAACCAGCCATAACTGGAGCATGTCCACCACATTACTCAAATGCTAGGAAACAGGGCTCATTTTGAAAGTG